>CM022758.1:8125110-8237610 GCA_012411365.1 Ameiurus melas
ATGTGATCCAGCGGCACCAAGACCGCACTCCTCATTGAGCTAACTGTCCCACGGGAGGAAGGAGTAGAAGCTGCCTTTGAGAGGAAGAGGTTGAGGTACTCAGATCTTGCTGCTGAGTGCAAGGCTGGCTGGAGAACCATCATCTACCCAGTAGATGTAGGATGCCACAATTTTGTTGAAACATCAGTGGTTCACCTCCTGAGGGATATGGGAGTAACTGGAACAAACCAGCAGAAGGCCCAGAAAAACCTGGCTGAAAAGGCTGAGAAGAGCAGCTTTTGGTTTTAGGTGAGGAGAAATGAGAAGTGTTGAGGACAAGGTGGTAACATCTAACCTGAGGCTCAGTTGCAGTGCTCCACCACCAGGAGACATCCCAGGGTTAATGTAGTGAAACTTTGCTGAGCAGTGGTAACCGATGATGAACCTGCAGCTAACCTATAGGCACCAAAGAAGGTGCAACATAGCAGGTCAACATCTACCTGTGTAATTAATTTCCAAGAATTATTATCTACCCTGTCATTGTCTACCAACTGCCTATTTAAGAAACTGATCTTTGACATAAGGGACATATATTGTTTTATCTTCAATGGACTGAATACACCTTCTGCATATTCAGTATGTTATTTTCACTTTCCATTTCATACTTCTCACATTGTGTCCATACTTAGTTGAGGTAAAGTTTAACATGTCCACCGTTTTGTTGTAAAATATCAAGTTCATTAAAATAATTTTAAAATATCAAAATGTATCTCTGAAACCAAACATAAGTCAACTTCAACAGTTCTATGTGTACAGTGGTGCTTGAAAGTTTGTGAAACCTTTAAAATTTTCTTTATTTCTGCATTAATATGACCAAAAACATCAAACACAAGTCCTAAAAGCAGACAGTAAGATCCCAATTAAACAAACAAGGCAAAAAAATATTATTCTTGGCCATTTATTTATTGAATAAAATGATCCAATATTACATATCTGTGAGTGGCAGAGGTATGTGATCCTCTAGGATTAGCAGTTAATTTGAAGATGAAATTACAGGTGTTTTATGTAAAGTACAGGGATCTATCAAAGTCTGATCTTGAAGTCTATCATGGCATGAACAAAGGAGACTTCTGAGAACCTCAGATAAAGAGTTGATCATCAGGCAGGAAAAGGTTACAAAGCCATCTCTAAAGGGTTTGGATTCCACAATCCACCACAGACAGATTGTGTACAAGTGGAGGAAATTTAAGACCATTATTACCCTCCCCAGGAGTGGGGACCAACAAAGACCACACCAAAAGCAAGTTGTGCAATAGTCTGTGAGATCACAAAGGAACCCAGGGTAACTTCTAAGGGTAAGTTTACACGACATCGACTTACTAAAAACAGAAAAGATTTCCTTTGCGCATTTGAAAAGTTTTGCGTCCAGACAACAACATTGTCAAAACGATCCCCGTTCACAATGATCTGCGAAAATGACTAAAAACGTTGTATTATGCATGTCAGGCCAGTGAGTGGCGATGTCACTTTGTAAAGAAACACTACACACCTGCACATATAAGATTCACATCAATGTGTCTGCCATATTGACCTGGGCAAGACTGCCCTATAAACAAATACAAGTAAACAAGTGTTTTTTTCTGGATAAAATAATAATAATGTAATAAAATAATAATAATGTTTACATTTCTCAAACGATTTCAATGGTTTATGATCTATGTGGAGCAAAAAAATTGCTCTGTCTCCAGTTACTTAGAATCTCGATTGTTAGACTTTGAAAGTTATTAATTGTCATAAGGAATTGTGAAAACTTGCGGTTGTCAAGCATATATTTGGCTTATTTTTCTTGGATAATAAATGCAGAGACGCCCCTAATGTAATATAATTTGATGTACATGAAATGTGCATAAAGATTATTTTATTGTGGAAAAGGATTTTTCTGTCTTCAACCCATATCTTTTAGTTTTTCTTTTCTTTGAAACAGTGCATCTTCAAATACTAATAATTGACCATCACTGTACCAAAATAGAACAAAATCTGCAAATACAAATCAAATAGTGAGATACTGGCAGTCAGTCTGTATCTTTCTATATTCTATTTAACTGAATACAGATATACTCCAAAACAGACAATTGCAAAGATTAATGTTGCTGTCGTGTTAAACGGCCATAAGCAACTAAAGGTCTCTCTCACATTGGTTAATGTTAATGTTCATGAGTCCTCCATCAGGAGAACACTGAACAATAATGGTGAGCATGTCAGGGATGCAAGGAGAAAGCCACTGCTCTCCAAAAAGCACATTGCTGCCCTCCTGCAGTTTGGTAAACATCACATGGACAAGCTAGAAGGCTATTGGAAAAATGTTTCGTAGTCAAAAGAAATCAAAATAGAAATTTTTGTTTAAATGTTTTATGTTTGGAGAAAGGAAAACACTGCATTCCAGCACAAGGACCTTATCTGTGAAACATGGTGGTGGTAGTATCATGGTTTAGGCCTGTTTTGCTTTGATGGAACAGAAGCACAAGTCATTCTACCAAAGAATGGTTAAATAAGAATAAAGTTAATGTTTTGGAATGGCCAAGTCAAAGTCCTGACCTTAATCCAATAGAAATGTTGTAGAAGGATCTGAAGCAAGCAGTTCATGTGAGGAAACCCAACAACATCCCAGAATTGAAGCTGTTCTGTACTGAGGAACGGGCTAAAATTCCTCCAAGCTGACATGCAGGACTGATCAACAGTTACCAGAAATGTTTATATAACATTTCACAGGTTCAGATAGGGAATGAGGAAGCTGAAGGCAGGCTTGAACCAACTCAAAAGGCACTTTAGTCTTCATCTTTTACTTTCGATTTTCAGTGGCTTATTTTATAAACACATACGTGCACGCACACACACAACTTTGTGCTGGTTGGCTATCTCTGTCTTGAGGCGCTCTCCTTTCTCCTTTTTATCCTTGCCACAGCTCACTGCAACACAGAACATACATTAGTCTAATTCCCCGCAGCTGTGAAATCCTTACCACTCACCTTCTCTTTTGAGCTCAAATCCAAATCTACAGCTAAAACAAATGAGCCTTGATGTTCCAATAGTTTTGGTAGGAGAATGTATCACCTCATATTCATCTTTTGATCTCAAACCCACGTCTTCAGTGTATGTACTATATATCAGTATATCATAAAATACTTCTTTTTTTTTTTTACCAGTTTCATTTTTATTGAACATTTCTGCTGAACATTTCTGCTGAACACGTCTACCAAACATGTCTGCTGACCATCACTTTTTCTCTTCTCTCCTCCCCTCCCTTTCCCAAATAATCCATTGAGAAGAAAAAAAACAAATTGAGCAACACACAGCAGTAAACATTCACAGGGGTTTTTTTTTATACTAACAAAGGGAAAAAAATTTTAAAGCCACGATGAAAAAAATTCATCATGGCTACCCAATAACTGTCCCTGTTTATATAGATAATGTAAAACTCAACAACAGGCACGAAAATTTAAGTGGTAAGTGTCTGTAACTCCATAAAGTATACAATAAATGGATGCCATTTATAAAAAAAATAAATTAATAAAAACTTGTCAGGTGTAAGTGCAATTTTATTTATTATTTATTTTTTAAATTTTATTATTATGAGTTGGTTAGGTGTTCACGGAAGAGGTGGGTCTTTAGCAGTTTTTTGAAGATGGTGAGAGATTCTGCGGTCCGGATTGAGATTGGAAGTGCATTCCACCACTGAGGAACGGTTAGCGTGAAGGTTCTGGAAAGGGACCTTGCGCCACGCTGAGTGGGAACTACTAAACGTCGGTCGCTAATCGATCACAGATTGTGAGAGGGAATGTAGGCCTTCAGGAGAGAGATTTGAGGTAGGAGGGTGCTGTTCCTGACAAGGTCTTTTAGGTGAGCATCAAGGCCTTGAATATTATGCGGGCAGCTACAGGAAGCCAGTGGAGGGAGATGAAGAGGGGTGTGACATGGGTTCTCTTGGGAACCCATTCTACTTCAGCGAAGCAGAGTTAGAGGTTTTAATGCAAGCTTATGAGGAATATAAGCCATTATTACAAAAAGAGGAACTACTGCTCTGGGTACTCCGGTTTCCTCCCCTAGTCCAAAGAAATGCATGGTAGGCTTATTGGCGTGTCTAAAGTGTCCGTCGTGTATGAATGGGTGTGTGAGTGTGTATGTGATGGACTGGCACCGTCTCCAGGGTGTACCCCGCCTTGTGCCTGATGCTCCCTGGGATAGGCTCCAGGTTCCCCGTGACCCTGAAGCAGGAGTAAGCGGTAGAAGGACGGATGGATTATTTATTTATTTATTTATTTATTTTTCTTTTTTGTTATTTTGACCAGTTGCCCATCCATCCATCCATCCATCCATCTTCTACCTCCGCTTACTGCAGGGTCACGGGGAACCTGGAGCCTATCCCAGGGAGCATCGGGCACAAGGCGAGCCCTGACAGGAAGTGCCAGTCCATCACAGGGCACAATACATACTATACTCACCACCCAATTCATACACTACGGACACTTTATACACACCAATCAACCTACCATGCATGTCTTTGGGGGGACTGGGAGAAACGAGTATACCTGAGGAAAGCCACAACCCGCACCGGGGGAGAACATGCAACAAGCACCACATGGCCCCAGCCGGAATCGACCCCCCGGACCCTGGAGGTGTGAGCGAGGCGATGCTAACCACTAAGCCACCGTGATATTATATTATATTATATTATATTATATTATATTATATTATATTATATTATATTATATTATATTATATTATATTATATTATATTATATGTTAGCATATGGGAGCCTGCGCTCTTCCCATATACCCATTAACATAAGGTGTCTGTCTTTGCTTCTATGATAGGAGGGCACTGAGAAGACAAAGCACAAACTGTCGAGGATGGGGGCCTCATGCACTGCCCTGACAGAGGGCTTCATTTTAACATTTCTGCAGACATTCACTAGAGCTCCTTATACTATAACTGCTCAGCTCTCTAGTCCAGAGCTGAAGCCTGAGTCCTGTTTAGAACCATCATTCCAATTGCATATGGACTGGGAAGGCTGGAGTTCTGGTGTGTGTTCCTGTTCCTTCAGTGTGTGTGTCAGCGGTATAGCAGGTATGATCACATGTGCTACCATGTAACACTCTTCCTGCACTTCGAGGAGCAAGGGAGCAGATGAAAAAGCCTGGCAGAAAACAAAGGATATTTAAAATGAAAAAGAAAATGCAATATGTAGAATTTACAGTCGAGTGCAAATGTAGTTAGTAAGTAATTTGTAGTTAAAATATTAAGAGTGAAAATATCATAGGGACATCATGTTGAATGCACACACACACGCACACACACACACACACACACACACACACACATACACACAAACACACACTTCTAAGTTTTGTCTATATTTCATCACTGATTTAAAAGGTTGCTGTTTTACTTCTTAGTAAAAAATACATTTAAAATGGTAAGAAATTATTTTGTACTTGTCTAAGAAATCTAAATTTAAATCTGTGTTATTTTATCTACCACTCAGTCAAAAAACTATGGATAAAGAATATATTTTGGGGGTAAATAAGCTGATGAAATTAAAACAGTTCTTGTTAGTGGACACAGATATCTAGGAACAAAAGAGGTAAGAGATCCTTACTAGTATGCTCTCAGGTGTTGTATATACAAAGGATTTTCTTCCGAATTTGTGACACATGTATAAAAAGCTCCTAAAAGAGGGATGCTGCACAGCGCGCATGAAGTATCTGCCACACCAAGGAGTGACCTAGAAGTGACAAGAAAGATACTTGTAACCTCAGTGTAGCTACAAAAAATGAAATTATTTATTTATTTATTTTTAAAAAGAAGCACAAAAAGGCTGTTATAAATCACAAACCAGGTTAATGCCATGCAACAGTCACATCCAAAAAGAAACTTTTAGTGAAGTTTAGTGAGTTATTTTACCTTTAGTGTACACACACTGCGGAGATGTGTAATTGCTGCTCTTGTTATATATCTGACTGAAGAAGCTAACTTGCACACAGTATTCAGTCCTGGATGTCAGTGAGCTCAGAGGAGCATGTGGACTGTCATAAACTTCCATGTGTTTCTATTGAACAGCAGAAAGAAAGGACAATTCCAAACAAAGGTCTAAAAGTGGCATCAGAGCCATGAATGGTAATTTATGAATGATGAGAGGCATGCTATAGAAGTATGACAATAAAGAAATAAAAATATGTACAGTACTGTGCAAAAGTTTTAGGCACCCTATTTTTTTATATTTTTTTAGCACAAACTACAGAAAAATATTTGTATGTCAGTAAAGAAAGCAGCGTAAGAAGCAAATGCGACCAGAAGAACCGTGGCTAGTTCTGCAAGATGCTCAATAAAACTTGCAGCTCGTTTCATTATAAAACTGTAAAAAGTATACCTGAGACTACTCTTTTTTTTAAGCAAAGGGTCGTCAAACTAAACATTGACTTTGTTTTCATTTATTACTCTTTATTACTGCACTTTATAGTATTTTTTAAATGTAGAAACGTTGAATTTCTTTATTTTAGAAGTCATCTTTGCTGTACAGCATTTCTTTGCATGCACCGAAGACTTTTCACAGTACTGTATATTGTTCTTAAATGACTGTCACGGTTTCCCCTTATGGCAACGTGCTCGATTGCGCAATTGCAAGAGCACGTGCTTTCCATAGTGACAGCTGGACACGTGGGTGTTTGTTTATGTTTCTGTCATGTCTCCTCCCAGTTCTGTCATTGGTTGTGCTGATTATGCCGGCATATATACCGTGCGCCTACGAGCACACAACGCGGAGAATTATATAGAATTACTTAGAGATACATAGAATATACATAGTATAATCTTAGTATAATCTTAGTATAATCTTTGTATCCACATTTCATGTTAGTCATAGTTCACGCTGGGTTATCCACTCCCAGGTCCACGTCCTAGTTTATGTTCACGTTCATGTTCATGTTTATGTTTGTTTCTCAACCCTGTTTTCTGTGACCTCGACCTTGTTCTCCGTCTTGCCCTGTATATGCCTGTTTGCTGTTCGCCTGAACTTCGCCTGTTTCTGGATTACGATTGTGGATTACGTGTTGGATTTGTCTGAATCTCTTCAATACAACTCTCGTTATTTTATGCGATTACATATGCCCCTTTATCTGCTACGACATGGAGTTATTACAGAATTCTCCGCCTGAACCATGGATGCAGCACGAAAACGGAGAGGACGGCGAACCCGGGAATCCATGCTACATATCCCCGCTGTGGATTCTATTTGCTTTAAGCAAAGAACTTTTGAGGAATTGCCTGATAGGTATGATGGATCTTTTGGGGCTCCGGACTACTTTGTAGTGGACTGTCAATGTTACTTCTCCAGACTGTGCGACCCAAAGCCCACGGAAAGCCAGTTCATCCTGTTTATCATGTCTCGGTTTGTTGGCCCAGCTCGCACATGGGCACAGCGAGTAGCAGCCACGAGACCCTGGGTGCTGGAGGATGTCAAGCAGTTTCTGCACTTATTTTTGGAGGCGTTCGGAGAGCCAGGGCAGAACTATGACCTGGATGCAGTGCTGAGGGGAGTTACTTGGGCGCCTGGTGATGAGCCCCTATTCCACATGCACTATGAGCAGGTGAGACGTAAAGAGGAGATGGACAAAACTCTCACCGCTCATCCAGTGAAGTGAGTTCCGCTCACCTCTAAGTTTCCAGAACAAGCTAAGTCTCCAGACCCTGCCATGTCCCTGCCATGTCTCAGACCCATGCCCCTGTCCAGGTCAAACCACAGGTTCAAGTCATAGACACAGCTCTGGTCCAAGTTCCTGCTAAATATCAAGTCCATGACGTCACAGCCAGGTCTCAAATCCCGGTCACAGCCAGGTCTCACGTCCAAGTCAAGTTCCAGGTTCCAGTCCAAGCCACAGCCAAGTCTCCAGCCCAAGTCACAGCCACGCCTCCAGTCCAGGCCATGGTCACGCCTCCAGTCCAAGCCACGCCTCAAGTTCAAGCCGAAACTGAGTCCCAGGTCCGAACCAAACCTCAAGTCCAGCCTCAAGCTCCGGCCAAAGCTCAAGTCCAGCCTCAAGCTCCGGCCAAACCTCAAGTCCAAGCTAAGTCCCGAGTCCAAGTTCCAGCTAAAGCTCAAGTCCAAGCTAAGTCCCAAGTCCAAGTTCCAGCTAAAGATCCCAGTTCCAGCTACAGCTCCTATCCGCTCCCAGGTCCAGGTCCTAGTTTACGTTCACGTTCATGTTCATGTTTATGTTTGTTTCTCAACCCTGTTTTCTGTGACCTCAACCTTGTTCTCCGTCTTGCCCTGTATATGCCTGTTTGCTGTTCGCCTGACCTTCGCCTGTTTCTGGATTATGATTGTGTATTACGTGTTGGATTTGTCTGCCTCTCTTCAATAAAACTCTCGTTATTTTATGCGATTGTATCCGCCTCTTTATCTGCTCCGACACGGAGTTATTACAATGATATACAGGCATGTGTCATGTTTTTTATTGCAACCCTTGAAATATCCTACATGATTTAAAATGGAGCTCTGTAATATAAAAAATATTACAAATCATAGAAATCTGTATTTATGGAGATACAGTATAGTGTACTTTTTAAAAGTACAAATAACAAAGTGCAATTTAAAAAAATAATATAACCTATATATACTGTGTGTGTAAAGGTTTTCTTTCTTTCTTTTTTTTTACATTTTAAATATATCTATATACAGTAAGCACATGTTAATTGTTATTTATAAACATGCTGTATGTACACAAGTATGATGAAAATCAGCATTACTGAAACATATTTTTAGACACCCAGTGTTTGGTGTATATGCGATATTAAAAAACAACAATATTCTAAAAGCAATGAAAATTGGCTGCTCATTTGATATATAAATGAAGATGTTTGTTACTGCCAGTGTGCAATATCAGCTCCTGTTAAACATGCCCCAATGTTTAGAATCCTGGGGCATGTACACATGTTTGTACTTGTTACTGTATCTTGTACTTGTGTACAGAATCATCACTGGATAGTTTAGGAGTTTATAGATACTACAATATTTATTGGTTTTTCTTATTGGCAAAATGTAATCCCCTGTACTATGTCTTAGACTGGACATGATGTGAATGTCTATAAATCTTTGAATTAAAATGTGTGTGTGTGTGTGTGTGTGTGTGTGTGTTTGGGTGGGTGTGTGTTTGGGTGGGTGTGTGTGTGTGTGGGTGTGTGTGGGTGTGTGGGTGTATTACCTGTTCAGGTTTAAGCCTCTCCCAGTATTGCACCCTGTATTGCAGCTTCATCGGGTCACTCATGACTGACTTGGATATCGTAAGAGTTAACACGTCTATGTCTGCCATCACATTCACTATGCTGGGTGACGATAGCAGCACTGCAACATTTAAACAACACAGCACCTTATTTAATGACACACTCGATTAAAAAAAAACATCAAGTGTGGCAGTTCCTCATGATACTGTAGCACACATCAGCCACCACCTCTGATGGTTAGGTGGGATAAAATTGAGTGCTCTTTATATGCTTTTTTTATCACAGATTTTGATGGTTTTATGATCGTGGTCCAAGGAACTGGATGTACTGCACATTTCTGGTGCTTTCCCTGCTCTAACACACCAGACAGCAGATCAAATTGCAGTGGAAAGAGAGGGGAAAATCCAGGGGAAACACATCCAGGGCCATCTCTAACAACTAGTGATGCTACATACTGTATGTATATTAGAATAATGGCCAGCCTTAATGTTTTATTTTAAATATTTTTGTCCACCTATTTTGCACCCATTATACAGTCCCCTCCAAAACTATTGGAACCGCAAGGCCATTTTATTTGTTTTGCTATACACCAAAGACATTTGGGTTTGAGATGAAAAGATGGATATGAGATGAGAGTTTAGAATTTCAGCTTATATTTCCTTGATTTTCCTCTAGAAGTGTTAAACAACCTAACAGAACCTTTTGTATCAGACCCAATTTATAGGTGAAGAAATATATAGGAACAATTAAGCCTTGAAGTAAATGAAAGTAAATAGCACTTAATATTTGGTTGCTTGCAATAACTGCATCAAACCTGTGACTCATTAACATCACCAAATTGTTGGTTTGTCTGTCGATTGACTTGGCCAGTCTAAAACCTTCCACTTTTCCCCCTGATGAAGTCCTTTGTTGAGGTGGCAGTGTGTTTTGGATCATTGTCTTGCTGCATGATGAAGTTCCTCCTGATTAATCTTAATGTATTTCTCTGTAAACTGGCAGACAGAATGTTCCTGTAAACTTCTGAATTCATTCTGCTGCTATCATCATGAATTCCATCATCAATAAAGATTAGTGAGCCTGTTCCAGAAGCAGTCATGCAAACCCAAGCCATGACACTACCTCCACCACAGATGAGCTTTTTCTCCACACTTTGCCCATTCCATCACTTTGGTACAGTTTAATCTTGGTTCCATAGCTTTTGTGGATCATCTCTGTATTTCTTTGTGAATTCCAATCTGGCTTTCCGATTCTTGCTGCTGATGAATGGTTTGCATCTTGTGGTATGGCCTCTATATTTCTGCACTTGATGTCTTCCTCGAACGGTGGATTGTGATATCTTCAAACTTGCCCTGTGGAGGTTGTTGGTGACTCCTGTTGGTCACTGACTCTTGTTTTTCTTCACAACTCTCAAAATATTTCTGTCATCAGCTGTTGTTGTTTTCCTTGGCCGACCCATTCGGTGTTTGTTGCTCATTACACTAGTGGTTTCTTTCTTTTTCAGAACATTCCAAATTGTTGTATTGGCTATGCCCATGTTTCTGCAGTGCCTCTGATTGATTTTCCATCTTTTCTCATTTTCAAAATTACTTGCTTTTCTCCCACAGAAAGCTCTATGATCTTCATGTTGGCTTAGCCTTTTTAACAACAAATGCCATCTTCACAGGTGAAACTGAAGGCTAAAACCAAGAGTAGACATTCAGAACTATTTACTGTTTAGACAATCAATATAACAGGACATACCTGGGTAACAGGAAACAACTGTCAGTCACGTGTTCCAATATTTTTGCTCACCCACAAATCAGGTGTTCTAATAAAAAATGTGTTATGATCTATGTCGTTTAACACAGGAAATGAAAGCTGAAATTTTAAACTCTCTTCTCATATTCATCTTTTGATCTTTAATGAATTGGCCTTGCTATTTCAATAATCTCAGAGGGGACTGCACCTTTAGTAGTGCATTGAAATTTTCTTTAGAATAGAAAACAGACACCATTTAGAGACAGACATTTCTCATGTGTGTTTTTTTCATACAATGTTGGCTTTCTATCTTGGTTAAAGAGATTGTTCTGCTTTTTGTTCATGCCTATGACTGGCACACACTCACCATCCTCATCAGGTGTGAAAGTAATAGTCGTCCAGTCGGAGTACTGGAGCCCAGCTTCGGCTCTGACTCTAACCCAATACATTCCTGAAAAATGCAGCCTACAGTGTGTGAAATTACACCAACGGTCCCTGGAACCTTCACACACCCGCGTATATGGTTCGTGTTCGTCTTCACTATATTGTCTGTGAAAAAGAGAGGAAAATAGTAATATAGCATATCGTTTTTCCAAAAAATACACACAAATAAGACATGGTAGCCACAGTAAACAAATGGGTTTTAAATATGGACTGAATTTCAAATATTTTGCACCGGCTTCAGGTGAGGCCTTATAAGACATTAAAAATGGAGGAGGACATTCAAAATTATCTTCATCCATCCATCCATCTTCTACCGCTTACTCTTTTTTTAGGGTCGCGGGGGAACCTGGAGCCTATCCCAGGGAACATCGGGCACAAGACGGGGTACACCCTGAACAGGGTTTCAAAACTATCTTAATGACTGAAAACCTACTTAAAGTTAACTTACAAGGTATACTCAGCGGTGAAGTTGACTGGGTTTTCCAGATGTGTGTAATTCCAATCCCAATGCAGCATGTAGTCCATGTCCACTGCAATCATTTTTACATTATGTGGGCATGGCAGAAAAGCCGAGACTGCGAGACAGGGAGAAAATATGATATCACAACAAATTCACATTAAATGATTATTACTGTCAATTTTGTTTCATAATCTTACTGTAGATTTGTACCTAAGAGCTGCTGTTGTAATCACAAAGACTGTGCACTACTACTTCCAGGACTCTTATTCACCATATGCTCATACTGAACATCCATCTATATCTGTACACTGTAACAATAAATAATCTCACTATCTAGACTATTTTGAGTCTAGTTCTACTGGTGATATATATATATATATGTGCGTTTGTGTGTGTGTGTATATTTATATATATATATATATATATATATATATATATATATATATATATATATATATATATATATATATATATATATAGAGAGAGAGAGAGAGAGAGAGAGAGAGAGAGAGAGAGAGAGCAAGGAAACACCATCATTTTCATCACCGGAAATTATACACACACACACACACACACACAAAAAGTATGTATGTCAACAGAAAAAAGCTAATGAGATTTTGAAAAATAATGGTTGACAAAAAAAAAATAAATAAATAAGTAAATAAATAAAAAAAAACATGGGGAAAAAACAGTAGCCAGCTTAGTTATCTTTTTCTGTGTCATTATGTCACAAACGGCAAATATTATAACAATGTTTGTCTTAATAAACCACATCTTGTATATTGAAAATATATGCCAACTCTAGTGAATATTAATATCTGTATATCACTCCACAAAATACAAAGAACGAACTACGGTCAAATCTATTGCAAAATATAATGGTAATGCTTCACAAACGCATATTAATGGTATAATAATAATAATAATAATAACATTTAGGGACCATCTACAAAGTGTATGAACTTTCTAAGATTAAGTACCCATTGTATTTGGCAAAAATTGGCATCTGTTGTATAATTGAGCAACGCTTGGTTTGGGATGTTTCCATATTTAAGGAAGAGTGTGAAACGTTTCCGAAAGGGTACAGAAAACCGTCTCAATTCTGATGGAGTACATCATATTAACATGTCTGTTCATTTTCTCTCTCTTTCAGCTCATTATACATTTCCTGTCCAAAATGGAATTTCATCATCTTTTTGTTTTAGCCAAATCAGAAGGAACTGATACTGTGGTACGTTATGTACTTTTAGACGACCCCTTAGAGCTATATTATTTAAATATAATATATATATATATATATATATATATATATATATATATATATATATATATATATATATATATATATATATATCCATCCATCCATCCATCCATCTTCAACCGCTTATTCCTGCTTCAGGGTCGCGGGGAACCTGGAGCCTATCCCAGGAAGCATCGGGCACAAGGCAGGGTACACCCTGGACAGGGTGCAATCACATACACACTCACACACCCATTCATACACTACGGACAATTTACCAAGCTGCCAATCAACCTACCATGCATGTCTTTGGACTGGGGGAGGAAACCGGAGTACCCGGAGTACCTGGAGGAAACCCCCGCAACACGGGGAGATCATGCAAACTCCGCACACACATGGCCCCGGCGGGAATCGAACCCCGGACCCTGGAGGTGTGAGGCGAACGTGCTAAGCCACCGTGCGCCTGTTATATATATATAACTACATTTGGTTATAATTTGTCCTTTGTCATCTCTGTAGTGGGTAAATGTATATTTCATTCTTGTTAACATTACCAATAGAGACGTATCCCAAAAGTGAAAGTAAAACTTTTTCACCTCAATGACAAACGTGCTCACTTTCAAACAATCCGTTTAAGTACAGATTAGTGTTTCCTGGGTGAAACTGCCAAATCACACTGGAACATTACACACCGCACAGATGAAGCTCAAAACACACCTTACACGAGATCAGTCAGTGTGTGTGTGTGTGTGTGTGTGTGTGTGTGTGTGTGTGTGTGTGATATGAAACACAAGAACAACACAATACACTACAGTCTCTCCCCTATCACAACTTTGTTTTTGTATTAAACTCAGCTGAACAAGAATGAAGAACACCAGCTCTCTATCCAGCTCGGCTTTCTCTTTCACATCCATCCATCCATCCATCCATTCATCTCCCACTTTTGTCTTACCAGTCATTATGAGAAGCAGAGTGAGCTTCAGGTCGAGGTGCAGTGACATTCCTGCTCAGATACAGACGGACATCTCTCTGTCACTCACACTCACACACTCACACACACACACATGCCATGTAGACGACAGGAAACAGAGTTTGCTGGAAGTGCAGCTGATGGGTGATGTGCTCAAACCCGCAGACAGTCGCTCACTTCCGCGTGTTGTGTTACTCCACCTGCTCTTCCTGCTTACTCTCTACACCGAGGTGTAACATATAAAACACTAAACAGCTGCATTTCATTCAATAAAAACTAGAACATAAAAAAACATTAAAAAAACATTAAATGTTTATTTCATTGCATAAGTATTCAAGAGGCCAAGGCTAATTCTCAACATTATGCTACCAGCTACATGCTTCACTGTTTTCTCAGGGTGAAGAGTCGTGTTGGGTTTCTGCCAATCATAGCTCTTTGTAACAAAGCAAAAACAAAGTATTCCAGAAAGCAGGGTTAACTTACGGTCACAAAAACCCTGAACTCTCGATTGATTAACCCAAACCTTGCTTACACGGAGTATGTTGGTTCCAGAACACCGTTTAGAAGTAAGTTCAATCAACCTCTAATTAGTTACTCTGAGTTAATGTGCGTGCACAGCGAGTGCATAAAGACATTATCAATGGATCGCCAATTTCAGGAGTCACCATGGGAACCCAGGGCAAAAAAAACGAGCTGCATACTTACATTTACATTACATTTATTCACTTAGCAGACGCTTTTATCCAAAGCGACTTACAAAATGAGAAAAAAATACAACCTAAGCGATATATCAAGCAGAGAACAATACAAGAAGTGCTAATATACAAGATCCATTAACTGAGTTCCAGAGGAAGCAACACACAGCAGTAAACATTCATAGGGTTTTTTTTTTATATACTAACAAAGGAAAAATTTTTTAAAGTACCTGCACCCCCGGCTCATCATGGCTACCCAATAACTGTCGCTGATTATATAGATAATGTAAAACTCAACAACAGGCATGAAAATTTAAGTGTCTGTAAAGTATACAATAAATGGATGCCATTTATAAAAAAAAAAAAAACTTGTCAGGTGTAAGTGCAATTTTATTTATTATTTATTTTTTAAATTTTATTATTATGAGTTGGTTAGGTGTTCACGGAAGAGGTGGGTCTTTAGCAGTTTTTTGAAGATGGTGAGAGATTCTGCGGTCTGGATTGAGATTGGAAGTGCATTCCACCACTGAGGAACGGTTAGCGTGAAGGTTCTGGAAAGGGACCTTGCGCCACGCTGAGTGGGAACTACTAAACGTCGGTCGCTAATCGATCGCAGATTGCGAGAGGGAAAGTAGGCCTTCAGGAGAGAGATTTGAGGTAGGAGGGTGCTGTTCCTGACAAGGTCTTTTAGGTGAGCATCAAGGCCTTGAATATTGTGCGGGCACCTACAGGAAGCCAATGGAGGGAGATGAAGAGGGGTGTGACATGGGTTCTCTTGGGAACCCATTCTACTTCAGTGAAGCAGAGTTAGAGGTTTTAATGCAAGCTTATGAGGAATATAAGCCATTATTACAAAAAAAGGAACTACTGCTCTGGGTACTCCGGTTTCCTCCCCTAGTCCAAAGACATGCATGGTAGGCTGATTGGCGTGTCTAAAGTGTCCGTCGTGTATGAATGGGTGTGTGAGTGTGTATGTGATGGACTGGCACCGTCTCCAGGGTGTACCCCGCCTTGTGCCCGATGCTCCCTGGGATAGGCTCCAGGTTCCCCGTGACCCTGAAGAAGGAGTAAGCGGTAGAAGATGGATGGATGGATTTTTTATTTATTTATTTATTTATTTTTCTTTTTCTTTTTTGTTATTTTGACCAGTTGCTCATCCATCCATCCATCCATCCATCCAACTTTATACACGCCAATCAACCTACCATGCATGTCTTTGGAACAGGGTTGGTGACCACTGCTCGAGAGTTTACATAGAAAGGTGCAAAAAACATTGTGTGAGTGACAGTTCTATGGGTGGAAATGCCTAGTTGATAAAAGAGGTCAGAGGAGAATGGCCAGATTGCTTTGAGCTACCAGGAAGGCTATAGTAACTCATATAATCACTCTTTACAACTGTGGCAAGCAGAAAATCATTTCAGCATACACAAAAAATCAAACCTTGAGATGGATGTAAATTTATGGCATTTGACAGCTGTCCTTATCCATAGAAAGGGTTAAGGCCTTGCTCAAGGGCCTACCAGTGGTAGCTTGGCAGTGCAGGGAGTTGAACTCTGATGATCTGGGAAGTAATCCAACATCTTACCCACTGAGCTACCACCTCCCTGGTAGAGGGGCTGCAACAGCAGAAGAACAAGAATCTGAGGCTAACATGGGCACCGATTCAGTGAAACTGGACAGTTTGAAGATTAGAAAAAAATCACCTGGTCTTTCACCAGTCTTCAACTGTCCGGTTTAGATGAGTCTCTGCCCACTGCAGCTTCAGCTTTCTGTTCTTGGATGACAGAAGTGGAACCCGACTTGGTCTTCTGCTGTTGTAGCTCATCCGCCTCAAGGTTCCACGTGTTGTGCATTCTGAGATGCTTTTCTGCTCACCACATTTGTACAGAATTTCTATCTGAGTTACTGTAGCCTGGCCGTTCTCCGCTGACCTCTCTCATCAACAAGTCATTACTATCTGCAGAATTGCAGCTCACTGGACATTTTTTATTGCACCATTCAGTGTGAGCATTACCTGAAGCTGCTTGCCTGCATCTGCATGATGTTATCATTGTGCTGCTGCCACACGATTAGCTGATCAGATAATTACATGGTACATTTGTTTTTTGTTATCCAATCTTGTGCTATAATTTGAAGAGTCTGTAGTATATCACAGCAATTACTGCAATGTCACTGTGCCATATTTTCTGAGCCCTGACGATACCACAGAACTCTATGGTCAGGAATCCATGAGAGAACTATCTGTGCTCTCTGCGTAAAAAGGATGGCGTGATTCTCTCCCCTGTCAATCACAGTGAGAAGGGACAATCCTCTGCAGGCTCATGCATATGGATGAGTGAATTTTGTATGTACTTTAAATGCATTAACCAGCATTATATTATATTATATTATATTATATTATATTATATTATATTATATTATATTATATTATATTATATTATATTATATTATATTATATTATATTATATTATATTATATGTTAGCATATGGGAGCCTGCGCTCTTCCCATATACCCATTAACATAAGGTGTCTGTCTTTGCTTCTATGATAGGGGGTCACTGAGAAGACGAAGCACAAACTGTCGAGGATGGGGGCCTCATGCACTGCCCTGACAGAGGGCTTCATTTTAACATTTCTGCAGACATTCACTAGAGCTCCTTATACTATAACTGCTCAGCTCTCTAGTCCAGAGCTGAAGCCTGAGTCCTGTTTAGAACCATCATTCCACTTGCATATGGACTGGGAAGGCTGGAGTTCTGGTGTGTGTTCCTGTTCCTTCAGTGTGTGTGTCAGCGGTATAGCAGGTATGATCACATGTGCTACCATGTAACACTCTTCCTGCACTTCGAGGAGCAAGGGAGCAGATGAAAAAGCCTGGCAGAAAACAAAGGATATTTAAAATGAAAAAGAAAATGCAATATGTAGAATTTACAGTCGAGTGCAAATGTAGTTAGTAAGTAATTTGTAGTTAAAATATTAAGAGTGAAAATATCATAGGGACATCATGTTGAATGCACACACACACGCACACACACACACACGCACACACACACACACACACATACACACAAACACACACTTCTAAGTTTTGTCTATATTTCATCACTGATTTAAAAGGTTGCTGTTTTACTTCTTAGTAAAAAATACATTTAAAATGGTAAGAAATTATTTTGTACTTGTCTAAGAAATCTAAATTTAAATCTGTGTTATTTTATCTACCACTCAGTCAAAAAACTATGGATAAAGAATATATTTTGGGGGTAAATAAGCTGATGAAATTAAAACAGTTCTTGTTAGTGGACACAGATATCTAGGAACAAAAGAGGTAAGAGATCCTTACTAGTATGCTCTCAGGTGTTGTATATACAAAGGATTTTCTTCGGAATTTGTGACACATGTATAAAAAAGCTCCTAAAAGAGGGATGCTGCACAGCATCGCAAGAATTGTCTGCCACACCAAGGAGTGACCTAGAAGTGACAAGAAAGATACTTGTAACCTCAGTGTAGCTACAAAAAATGAAATTATTTATTTATTTATTTTTAAAAAGAAGCACAAAAAGGCTGTTATAAATCACAAACCAGGTTAATGCCATGCAACAGTCACATCCAAAAAGAAACTTTTAGTGAAGTTTAGTGAGTTATTTTACCTTTAGTGTACACACACTGCGGAGATGTGTAATTGCTGCTCTTGTTATATATCTGACTGAAGAAGCTAACTTGCACACAGTATTCAGTCCTGGATGTCAGTGAGCTCAGAGGAGCATGTGGACTGTCATAAACTTCCATGTGTTTCTATTGAACAGCAGAAAGAAAGGACAATTCCAAACAAAGGTCTAAAAGTGGCATCAGAGCCATGAATGGTAATTTATGAATGATGAGAGGCATGCTATAGAAGTATGACAATAAAGAAATAAAAATATGTACAGTACTGTGCAAAAGTTTTAGGCACCCTATTTTTTTATATTTTTTTAGCACAAACTACAGAAAAATATTTGTATGTCAGTAAAGAAAGCAGCGTAAGAAGCAAATGCGACCAGAAGAACCGTGGCTAGTTCTGCAAGATGCTCAATAAAACTTGCAGCTCGTTTCATTATAAAACTGTAAAAAGTATACCTGAGACTACTCTTTTTTACAAAACAAGGGTCGTCAAACTAAACATTGACTTTGTTTTCATTTATTACTCTTTATTACTGCACTTTATAGTATTTTTTAAATGTAGAAACGTTGAATTTCTTTATTTTAGAAGTCATCTTTGCTGTACAGCATTTCTTTGCATGCACCGAAGACTTTTCACAGTACTGTATATTGTTCTTAAATGACTGTCACGGTTTCCCCTTATGGCAACGTGCTCGATTGCGCAATTGCAAGAGCACGTGCTTTCCATAGTGACAGCTGGACACGTGGGTGTTTGTTTATGTTTCTGTCATGTCTCCTCCCAGTTCTGTCATTGGTTGTGCTGATTATGCCGGCATATATACCGTGCGCCTACGAGCACACAACGCGGAGAATTATATAGAATTACTTAGAGATACATAGAATATACATAGTATAATCTTAGTATAATCTTAGTATAATCTTAGTATCCACATTTCATGTTAGTCATAGTTCACGCTGGGTTATCCACTCCCAGGTCCACGTCCTAGTTTATGTTCACGTTCATGTTCATGTTTATGTTTGTTTCTCAACCCTGTTTTCTGTGACCTCGACCTTGTTCTCCGTCTTGCCCTGTATATGCCTGTTTGCTGTTCGCCTGAACTTCGCCTGTTTCTGGATTACGATTGTGGATTACGTGTTGGATTTGTCTGAATCTCTTCAATACAACTCTCGTTATTTTATGCGATTACATATGCCCCTTTATCTGCTACGACATGGAGTTATTACAGAATTCTCCGCCTGAACCATGGATGCAGCACGAAAACGGAGAGGACGGCGAACCCGGGAATCCATGCTACATATCCCCGCTGTGGATTCTATTTGCTTTAAGCAAAGAACTTTTGAGGAATTGCCTGATAGGTATGATGGATCTTTTGGGGCTCCGGACTACTTTGTAGTGGACTGTCAATGTTACTTCTCCAGACTGTGCGACCCAAAGCCCACGGAAAGCCAGTTCATCCTGTTTATCATGTCTCGGTTTGTTGGCCCAGCTGGCACATGGGCACAGCGAGTAGCAGCCCCGAGACCCTGGGTGCTGGAGGATGTCAAGCAGTTTCTGGACTTATTTTTGGAGGAGTTCGGAGAACCAGGGCAGAACTATGACCTGGATGCAGTGCTGAGGGGAGTTACTTGGGCGCCTGGTGATGAGCCCCTATTCCACATGCACTATGAGCAGGTGAGACGTAAAGAGGAGATGGACAAAACTCTCACCGCTCATCCAGTGAAGTGAGTTCCGCTCACCTCTAAGTTTCCAGACCAAGCTAAGTCTCCAGACTCTGCCATGTCTCCAGACCCATGTCCCTGCCATGTCTCAGACCCATGTCCCTGTCCAGGTCAAACCACAGGTCCAAGTCATAGACACAGCTCCAGTCCAAGTTCCTGCAATCTCAAGTCCATGACGTCACAGCCAGGTCTCAAGTCCCGGTCACAGCCAGGTCTCACGTCCAAGTCAAGTTCCAGGTTCCAGTCCAAGTCAAGTCTTAAGTTCCAGCTCAAGCCACAGCCAAGCCTCCAGCCCAAGCCACAGCCACGCCTCCAGTCCAGGCCATGGTCACGCCTCCAATCCAAGCCACGCCTCAAGTTCAGGCCGAAACTGAGTCCCAGGTCCGAACCAAACCTCAGGACTCAAGCTCGGACCAAGTCTCAAGTCCAGCCTCAAGCTCCGGCCAAGGCTCAAGTCCAGCCTCATGCTCTGGCCAAAGCTCAAGTCCAGTCTCAAGCTCCGGCCAAAGCTCAAGTCCAGCCTCAAGCTCCTGCCAAAGCTCAAGTCCAAGCTAAGTCCCGAGTCCAAGTTCCAGCTAAAGCTCAAGTCTCTGATGTCCCAGTCGCATTGCAAGCTCATGTCCAAGCCAAATCCCAAGCTCCAGTCCAAGCCAAGCTCAAAGATCCAGTCTGAGTAATTAATGAGTCAAAAAACAAATTTATATTTTAAACCAGGCCAGAAATAATAAATTAAAACTGAGGTAATTTTGTATTATTTTTGGGGGGAAGAAAAAACTTAGTGTGTATTAAAAAAGTGTGAAGTTTAAGGTCAAACTCAGTTTTAAGTTTCTGAGTCTCAAGTCCAAGTCCAGTCTCAAGTCTCTGAGTCTCAAGTCCAAGTCTAGTCTCAAGTTCCTGACATCTCATCCAAGCCTGCGGATCTAGTCCTGCTCACACCAGAGTCTGCTAAGGCAAGCCCAGAAATTTCCTGGAGGGGGGTCACTGAGGACAGCAGAGCTTCAGCCTGAGACCTACAAGGAGGTCTTTACGGTGGAGCTCCTGCCAGCCAAGGAGGCCATCCTGCTGCCTGGCACAGCCGAGGAGGCCGTCCTGCTGCCTGACTTAGCTGAGGAGGCTATCCTGCAGTCTTCAGGTGTAGCTGAGGTTGTTGCTCAGTCTCACTGCTCAGCTGAGGACATTGCTCAGCCTCCAGGTCCAGCTGAGGTTGTTGCTCAGCCTCCATGTCCAGCTGAGAACGTCTCTCAGCCTCCACGTCCAGCTGAGGTCATCACTCAGCCTTACTACTCTGCTGAGGTCGTCGCTCAGTCTCCATGTTCAGCTGAGAACGTCTCTCAGCCTCCACGTCCAGCTGAGAACATCACTCAGGCTCCACGTCCAGCTGAGGTCGTCGCTCAACCTCACTGCTCTGCTGAGGTCGTCGCTCAGCCTCCAGGTCCAGCTGAGGTCATTGCTCAGACTCACTGCTCAGCTGAGAACGTCGCTCAGACTGACTGCTCAGCTGAGGTCATCGCTCAGCCGTTCTGCACTCTTGAGTACAGTGCTTTGCTCCCCTGGTCGGCTGAGGACATTGCTCCGCTCTCAACCGTTGCCGAGGACGTCGCTCTGCTGTCATGCTCGGTTGGGAACGTCACTCAGCCTGTCTGCCCAGCTGTGGTCGTTGCTCTGCCTCCCTGTTCGGCCGAGGACGTCGCTCCGCTCTCGAGCTTTGCCGAGGACGTCGCGCCGCTCTCGAGCTTCGCCGAGGACGTCGCTCCGCTCTCGAGCTTCGTCGAGGAGGTCGCTCTCGAGCTTCGTCGAGGACGTCCCTCTCGAGCTTCGTCGAGGACATCCCTCTCGAGCTTCGTCGAGGACGTCGCTCTCGAGCTTCGTTGAGGACATTGCTCTGTTTCCCCGATCCGCCAAGAACATCATACGGGTTCCTGGCTTTGCATTGGACATTCAGCCCAAGGGCCCGGGGCCACCAAAGAACTGTTATGACTCAGGGCACTCCAGGAGTGCCATTGGGGGGGGGGGATTCTGTCATTGGTTTCCCCTTATGGCAACGTGCTCGATTGGGCAATTGCGAGAGCACGTGCTTTCCATAGTGACAGCTGGACACGTGGGTGTTTGTTTATGTTTCTGTCATGTCTCCTCCCAGTTCTGTCATTGGTTGTGCTATCACATGTGTCGGTATTGCGATCAGCTGTTAGCTGTTACGAGGCTGATTATGCCGGCATATATAACGCGCGCCTACGAGCACACAACGCAGAGAATTACATAGGATTACTTAGAGATACATAGAATATACATAGTATAATCTTAGTAGCCACGTTTCATGTTAGTCATAGTTCATGCTGGGTTATCCGCTCCCAGGTCCATGTCCTAGTTTACGTTCACGTTCATGTTTATGTTTGTTTCTCAACCCTGTTTTATGTCACCTCGACCTTGTTCTCCGTCTTGCCCTGTATATGCCTGTTTGCTGTTCGCCTGAACTTCGCCTGTTTCTGGATTACGATTGTGAATTACGTGTTGGATTTGTCTGCCTCTCTTCAATAAAACACTCGTTATTTTATGCGATTACCTCTGCCCCTTTATCTGCTCCGACACGGAGTTATTACAGAATTCTCCGCCTGAACCATGGATGCAGGACGAATCCATGCCACGTATCCCCGCTTTGGATTCTATTTGCTTAAAGCAAAGAACTTTTGAGGAATTGCCTGATAGGTATGATGGATCTTTCGGGGCTCCAGACTACTTTGTAGTGGACTGTTAATGTTACTTCTCCAGACTGTGCGACCCAAAGCCCACGGAAAGCCAGTTCATCCTGTTTATCATGTCTCGGTTTGTTGGCCCAGCTCGCACATGGGCACAGCGAGTAGCAGCCACGAGACCCTGGGTGCTGGAGGATGTCAAGCAGTTTCTGCACTTATTTTTGGAGGCGTTCGGAGAACCAGGGCAGAACTATGACCGGGATGCAGTGCTGAGGGGAGTTACTTGGGCGCCTGGTGATGAGCCCCTATTCCACATGCACTATGAGCAGGTGAGACGTAAAGAGGAGATGGACAAAACTCTCACCGCTCATCCAGTGAAGTGAGTTCCGCTCACCTCTAAGTTTCCAGAACAAGCTAAGTCTCCAGACCCTGCCATGTCCCTGCCATGTCTCAGACCCATGCCCCTGTCCAGGTCAAACCACAGGTTCAAGTCATAGACACAGCTCTGGTCCAAGTTCCTGCTAAATATCAAGTCCATGACGTCACAGCCAGGTCTCAAATCCCGGTCACAGCCAGGTCTCACGTCCAAGTCAAGTTCCAGGTTCCAGTCCAAGCCACAGCCAAGTCTCCAGCCCAAGTCACAGCCACGCCTCCAGTCCAGGCCATGGTCACGCCTCCAGTCCAAGCCACGCCTCCAGTTCAAGCCGAAACTGAGTCCCAGGTCCGAACCAAACCTCAAGTCCAGCCTCAAGCTCCGGCCAAACCTCAAGTCCAAGCTAAGTCCCAAGTCCAAGTTCCAGCTAAAGATCCCAGTTCCAGCTACAGTTCCTATCCGCTCCCAGGTCCAGGTCCTAGTTTACGTTCACGTTCATGTTCATGTTTATGTTTGTTTCTCAACCCTGTTTTCTGTGACCTCAACCTTGTTCTCCGACTTGCCCTGTATATGCCTGTTTGCTGTTCGCCTGACCTTCGCCTGTTTCTGGATTATGATTGTGGATTACGTGTTGGATTTTGTCTTGATATTTTATGCGATTGTATCCGCCCCTTTATCTGCTCCGACACGGAGTTATTACAATGATATACAGGCATGTGTCATGTTTTTTATTGCAACCCTTGAAATATCCTACATGATTTAAAATGGAGCTCTGTAATATAAAAAATATTACAAATCATACAAATCTGTATTTATGGAGATACAGTATAGTGTACTTTTTAAAAGTACAAATAACAAAGTGCAATTTAAAAAAATAATATAACCTATATATACTGTGTGTGTAAAGGTTTTCTTTCTTTCTTTCTTTTTTTTTACATTTTAAATATATCTATATACAGTAAGCACATGTTAATTGTTATTTATAAACATGCTGTATGTACACAAGTATGATGAAAATCAGCATTACTGAAACATATTTTTAGACACCCAGTGTTTGGTGTATATGTGATATTAAAAAACAACAATATTCTAAAAGCAATGAAAATTGGCTGCTCATTTGATTTATAAATGAAGATGTTTGTTACTGCCAGTGTGCAATATCAGCTCCTGTTAAACATGCCCCAATGTTTAGAATCCTGGGGCATGTACACAAGTACATGTACTGTATCTTGTATCTTGTACTTGTGTACAGAATCATCACTGGATAGTTTAGGAGTTTATAGATACTACAATATTTATTGGTTTTTCTTATTGGCAAAATGTAATCCCTGTACTATGTCTTAGACTGGACATGATGTGAATGTCTATAAATCTTTGAATTAAAATGTGTGTGTGTGTGTGTGTGGGTGGGTGGGTGGGTGTGTGTGTGTTTGGGTGTGTGTGTGTGTGTGTGGGTGTGGGTGTGTGTGGGTGTGTGGGTGTATTACCTGTTCAGGTTTAAGCCTCTCCCAGTATTGCACCCTGTATTGCAGCTTCATCGGGTCACTCATGACTGACTTGGATATCGTAAGAGTTAACACGTCTATGTCTGCCATCACATTCACTATGCTGGGTGACGATAGCAGCACTGCAACATTTAAACAACACAGCACCTTATTTAATGACACACTCGATTAAAAAAAAACATCAAATGTGGTAGTTCCTCATGATACTGTAGCACACATCAGCCACCACCTCTGATGGTTAGGTGGGATAAAATAGAGTGCTCTTTATATGCTTTTTTTTATCAAAGATTTTGATGGTTTTATGATCGTGGTCCAAGGAACTGGATGTACTGCACATTTCTGGTGCTTTCCCTGCTCTAACACACCAGACAGCAGATCAAATTGCAGTGGAAAGAGAGGGGAAAATCCAGGGGAAACACATCCAGGGCCATCTCTAACAACTAGTGATGCTACATACTGTATGTATATTAGAATAATTGGCCAGCCTTAATGTTTTATTTTAAATATTTTTGTCCACCTATTTTGCACCCATTATACAGTCCCCTCCAAAACTATTGGAACCACAAGGCCATTTTATTTGTTTTGCTATACACCAAAGACATTTGGGTTTGAGATGAAAAGATGGATATGAGATGAGAGTTTAGAATTTCAGCTTATATTTCCTTGATTTTCCTCTAGAAGTGTTAAACAACCTAACAGAACCTTTTGTATCAGACCCAATTTATAGGTGAAGAAATATATAGGAACAATTAAGCCTTGAAGTAAATGAAAGTAAATAACACTTAATATTTGGTTGCTTGCAATAACTGCATCAAACCTGTGACTCATTAACATCACCAAATTGTTGGTTCCCTTCTTTTGTGATGCTTTTCAAGGCTTTTAAGTGTTTGTTTCAGGGGATTTCTCCCTTCAATCTCCTCTTCAGGAGGTGAAATGCTGCTCAATTGAATTAAGGTCTGTCGATTGACTTGGCCAGTCTAAAACCTTCCACTTTTCCCCCTGATGAAGTCCTTTGTTGAGGTGGCAGTGTGTTTTGGATCATTGTCTTGCTGCATGATGAAGTTCCTCCTGATTAATCTTAATGTATTTCTCTGTAAACTGGCAGACAGAATGTTCCTGTAAACTTCTGAATTCATTCTGCTGCTATCATCATGAATTCCATCATCAATAAAGATTAGTGAGCCTGTTCCAGAAGCAGTCATGCAAACCCAAGCCATGACACTACCTCCACCACAGATGAGCTTTTTCTCCACACTTTGCCCATTCCATCACTTTGGTACAGTTTAATCTTGGTTCCATAGCTTTTGTGGATCATCTCTGTATTTCTTTGTGAATTCCAATCTGGCTTTCCGATTCTTGCTGCTGATGAATGGTTTGCATCTTGTGGTATGGCCTCTATATTTCTGCACTTGATGTCTTCCTCGAACGGTGGATTGTGATATCTTCAAACTTGCCCTGTGAAAGTTGTTGGTGACTCCTGTTGGTCACTGACTCTTGTTTTTCTTCACAACTCTCATAATATTTCTGTCATCAGCTGTTGTTGTTTTCCTTGGCCGACCCATTCGGTGTTTGTTGCTCATTACACTAGTGGTTTCTTTCTTTTTCAGAACATTCCAAATTGTTGTATTGGCTATGCCCATGTTTCTGCAGTGCCTCTGATTGATTTTCCATCTTTTCTCATTTTCAAAATTACTTGCTTTTCTCCCACAGAAAGCTCTATGATCTTCATGTTGGCTTAGCCTTTTTAACAACAAATGCCATCTTCACAGGTGAAACTGAAGGCTAAAACCAAGAGTAGACATTCAGAACTATTTACTGTTTAGACAATCAATATAACAGGACATACCTGGGTAACAGGAAACAACTGTCAGTCACGTGTTCCAATATTTTTGCTCACCTACAAATCAGGTGTTCTAATAAAAATGTGTTATGATCTATGTCGTTTAACACAGGAAATGAAAGCTGAAATTTTAAACTCTCTTCTCATATTCATCTTTTGATCTTTAATGAATTGGCCTTGCTATTTCAATAATCTCAGAGGGGACTGCACCTTTAGTAGTGCATTGAAATTTTCTTTAGAATAGAAAACAGACACCATTTAGAGACAGACATTTCTCATGTGTGTTTTTTTCATACAATGTTGGCTTTCTATCTTGGTTAAAGAGATTGTTCTGCTTTTTGTTCATGCCTATGACTGGCACACACTCACCATCCTCATCAAGTGTGAAAGTAATAGTCGTCCAGTCGGAGTGCTGGAGCCCAGCTTCGGCTCTGACTCTAACCCAATACATTCCTGAAAAATGCAGCCTACAGTGTGTGAAATTACACCAACGGTCCCTGGAACCTTCACACACCCGCTTATATGGTATGTGTTCGTCTTCACTAGATGGACTGTGAAAAAGAGAGGAAAATAGTAATATAGCATATCGTTTTTCCAAAAAATACACACAAATAAGACATGGCTAAAAGCCACAGTAAACAAATGGGTTTTAAATATGGACTGAATTTCAATTATTTTGCACCGGCTTCAGGTGAGGCCTTATAAGACATTAAAAATAGAGGAGGACATTCAAAATTATCTTCATCCATCCATCCATCTTCTACCGCTTACTCTTTTCTTAGGGTCGCGGGGGAACCTGGAGCCTATCCCAGGGAACATCGGGCACAAGACGGGGTACACCCTGGACAGGGTTTCAAAACTATCTTAATGACTGAAAACCTACTTAAAGTTAACTTACAAGGTATACTCAGCGGTGAAGTTGACTGGGTTTTCCAGATGTGTGTAATTCCAATCCCAATGCAGCATGTAGTCCATGTCCACTGCAATCATTTTTACATTATGTGGGCATGGCAGAAAAGCCGAGACTGCGAGACAGGGAGAAAATATGATATCACAACAAATTCACATTAAATGATTATTACTGTCAATTTTGTTTCATAATCTTACTGTAGATTTGTACCTAAGAGCTGCTGTTGTAATCACAAAGACTGTGCACTACTACTTCCAGGACTCTTATTCACCATATGCTCATACTGAACATCCATCTATATCTGTACACTGTAACAATAAATAATCTCACTATCTAGACTATTTTGAGTCTAGTTCTACTCGTGATATATATATATATATGTAGAGAGAGAGATAGAGAGAGAGAGCAAGGAAACAGTTTGTCATCACCGGAAATTATACACACACACACACACACACAAAAATATGTATGTCAACAGAAAAAAAGCTAATGAGATTTTGAATAAATAATGGTTGACAAAAAATACATAAATAAGTAAATAAATAAAAAAACATGGGGAAAAAACATTAGCCAGCTTAGTTATCTTTTTCTGTGTCATTATGTCACAAACGGCAAATATTATAACAGTGTTTGTCTTAATAAACCACATCTTGTATATTGAAAATATATGCCAACTCTAGTGAATATTAATATCTGTATATCACTCCACAAAATACAAAGAACGAACTACGGTCAAATCTATTGCAAAATATAATGGTAATGCTTCACAAACGCATATTAATGGTATAATAATAATAATAATAATAATAATAATAACATTTAGGGACCATCTACAAAGTGTATGAACTTTCTAAGATTAAGTACCCATTGTATTTGGCAAAAATTGGCATCTGTTGTATAATTGAGCAACGCTTGGTTTGGGGTGTTTCCATATTTATGGAAGAGTGTGAAACGTTTCCGAAAGGGTACAGAAAACCGTCTCAATTCTGATGGAGTACATCATATTAACATGTCTGTTCATTTTCTCTCTCTTCAGCTCATTATACATTTCCTGTCCAAAATGGAATTTCATCATCTTTTGTTTTGTTTTAGCCAAATCAGAAGGAACTGATACTTCGTGTACGTTATGTACTTTTTAGACGACCCCTTAGAGCTATATTATTTCATATATATATATATATATATATATATATATATATATATATATATATATATATATATATATATATATATATATATATATATATATAAAACTACATTTGGTTATAATTTGTCCTTTGTCATCTCTGTAGTGGATAAATGTATATTTCATTCTTGTTAACATTACCAATAGAGACGTATCCCAAAAGTGAAAGTAAAACTTTTTCACCTCAATGACTAACGTGCTCACTTTCAAACAATCCGTTTAAGTACAGATTAGTGTTTCCTGGGTGAAACTACCAAATCACACTGGAGACATGTCTACAGAACATTACACACCGCACAGATGAAGCTCAAAACACACCTTACACATGAGATCAGTCAGTGTGTGTGTGTGTGTGTGTGTGTGTGTGTGTGTGTGTGTGTGATATGAAACACAAGAACAACACAATACACTACAGTCTCTCCCCTATCACAACTTTGTTTTTGTATTAAACTCAGCTGAACAAGAATGAAGAACACCAGCTCTCTATCCAGCTCGGCTTTCTCTTTCACATCCATCCATCCATCCATTCATCTCCCACTTTTGTCTTACCAGTCATTATGAGAAGCAGAGTGAGCTTCAGGTCGAGGTGCAGTGACATTCCTGCTCAGATACAGACGGACATCTCTCTGTCACTCACACTCACACACTCACACACACACACATGCCATGTAGACGACAGGAAACAGAGTTTGCTGGAAGTGCAGCTGATGGGTGATGTGCTCAAACCCGCAGACAGTCGCTCACTTCCGCGTGTTGTGTTACTCCACCTGCTCTTCCTGCTTACTCTCTACACCGAGGTGTAACATATCATAGTGAAACTGAAAGCACTCTTCTTCTTCTTCTTCTTCTTCTTCTTCTTCTTCTATGCACCAAGCTGATCTCTGTACATTCTGTTCAGCTTTAAATACTTTACATGAAGGACTTTTATTTATTTATTTCTTTACTCACTTCCTTTGTAGCTCAGTGAACTTCTGGTGTGTCAGTCACTTATACCAAAATGATTGCAGTAAAGGACCGTTATATCAGTAAAATAAATAATGTTTTGGCTGTACATGTATAGCTATTGGTGTCGTAAGTATTTATTTATTTGTACTCATCTTTCCACAGAAAGAGCACGGTCCAAGTTCACGTTAGGTTTTAAGACTGCTTGTTTTTGAGTTATTGAGGTCTGATATTCAGCTCACTTGACCAGTCATACAGACTAATAACAAGAAGAACTCAAAAATAAATAAATGTAATGAAATAAATGTAACACCCTGGACAGGGTGCCAGTCCATCGCAGGGCACAATCACATACACACACTCACACACACACTCATACACTAGGGACAATTTAGACACGCCAATCAGCCTACCACGCATGTCTTTGGACTGGGGGAGGAAACCGGAGTACCCGAAGGAAACCAACATCCATGCCAGAGATAGAGTCAAAGCAATCACAATTTTTCTTTATTCTGAATATCAATTGAAGCTCTTGACCGGTGTCTGCATGTTTTCAGTGAGTGTTGTACTGTATATGTTCTTCAAAGTTCCCTGTGGTCCCCAGACCCCATTTTGTGAACCACTGACTCATACCACAAGCTTCTCAATTCTGACTAGTCAGATGGTATTGATTAAATTTCTATAACAGCAACTCTGTTGGCTGCAAGACCAATCACTGGTTCATATTAATGCATTCGTTCTAATACATTATGGCTTCTATACAGTAGTAACAATAAACATAATGGAGTTGTTATGCTTAACATAACCTAAAAGTACGAATTAACAACTTTTAAAAGTGTGAAAAATGACAGGTAGTTGAATGATTGTTTATAACTCTTACAAGGTTAGTGTTAACAGGAACTAACTTGTTTTGTACATTAAATGTAGCTACAAATGGATCAAATGAATGATCTGTAATTCATTAATAATTCAGACTTTGTTATTATTGGGAAACATATTTGGTATAGGACTAAAACACTTCAGGGCATACTGTTATTACAAAATATCACACCACACCATCGTTTATTAATATCCTGTAAAAGCACACCATGCTGCTTTTATTTATTTATTTTTTACATAACAGTGATGAGGTACGTAGGTTGCCAGGTGAGGTTCCATCGGAAAACAAAGAAAGGTCAGCAAGTCTGAAGGATGCTCTGTAGTGTCCGATACAGCACTTGACATCCTGGTCAAGGTCACAGGTGGCTATACCAGGAAATGTTCTGAATCTGGACAAATGCACACTAAACAAAACACACTTACCCATAAAACTCTGCTTTCATCTCAAGGTGGCCATATTACATAAAAGCTGGTGTCAGATAATGGTACACAAGACAAAATGTTTTTATGACAATACGTCATTTATGAACAAACTAGCATCATTTTATAAAATATTTATGCAATGATTAAGAATTTTATGAAGACTTCCTTTCAAATAAAAGGTTACCTGGAAAGTTATGATGACGATTGCTGTTATTTTTTTTTAAATTAAGTATACTTTTAGATTCATTTCTTGAACATGGAACAGAATAAACTTGTACACCAGGGGTCGCTACTAAGTGGAATGTGATCTGATGCAAACCCAGTCCGGTATTTCAGCACACCAAACCAGGCACTAAAAAAAACAAACAAAAAAAACTACTGTTGCAGAACAGACCCATGTTTGGGGGGAGGAGGGAGATGGATGGATATGATGGATCGATAGATAGATATATAAGCTAGCATGGCTTCTGTAGCAGATCCTCCGTTTTGGTTTATCACATGCATTTATATAAATCATTTGGCTGAGGACAACTCTTCAGACAAGAAATTAGCTACAGAAAGAGATAGAGTGGTCTGTATTATTAAAGTGATGACAAGTGAAGAGTCAACAACAATGAAAAACATCAAACGCAAGTCCCATCATTTCACTAAATCAGACCAGATCAGAAATCAAATTATGGAAATGAACGAGGGAAATGATTTACATAAATATACGTGATAAGAAACAACCACCACTGAATTACACTCCACTAATTAACAACCCCCGTTCTAATAAACCATACCTTAGAGCTACACCGCACTCTTCTCACAACATCACTACAGTGTGAATGTAGACAGATGAAAAGGATGCCGAGCAAAGATGAATGAACATGGAAAATGAAGCAATCGTTCTTCAGCGAATCTTTTTTCTGTACTTTAATGTTACATTCCAGCAAAAAGTGATCACGGTCAACAAAATGACCTCGACCCTCAGCAGCTGTTCCAGCTGTTCCACAGCAGGAAAAATGTATTGATTATATCGTCTTACTATGTAGGAGAAAATATGGAAACGTCAACAGTCAGATTTCAATAATCCACACACAATAAAACATGTTTAAAAAGGCATATACGAGTACAAGTTGTCTTCTCTTTCAAGAGGAAAAACAAATGGAGCTTTTATAATCACGAAACAGAAAAGAAACGCAAATGAATAAAGTCATCTATGACATAATATCAGATTCTGTAAGAATCATATTAAAATGAGCCTTAACGATTGTTAAAACGCAATGAATAAACATGGCTACAAATACACAAAAAACTGAGAAACATATGATTATAACAGTGTTAATGTAAAAGTGAGATTTTGTTTGTAAAGAGCCGGTATATATGGTTTTCAACAGTAAGAGAACAGTTTCAAAGCAGACAGTTTTTGACATCATGGCTCGAAAAGATTGAACTGTTTATAAGCAGCATACAAATCCGTCCATCACGTTGCATAATTCCCCCTTGGGATTTTTAATGCCATTGTTCTGCCATATGTGCGATTTAGTTCATCCGTTGTTTTCCCTTTAGTACGTGTTGAGTAATAACAGTAAATGCTGGAAGAAAAAGTGGTGTGTTAAAAGTGCAAATCTTTTAAACTGGGTATGAAAAGTCAGGATGGGCAGCGCAAGAAACGTTTCTTACAACTTCATAAAAGACTTGCTGAGAGATCAGCTCACTCGAACCTTCCCTTCAAACAGGGAGTTTGTTTGGGAGTCTTTTTATGTCTCTGCAGGATGCATGTGGGGAAGAGATTGCAACATGAAAGACAGTTCGAGGCCGTTCTCATTTCGGCCAGATCAGACGCACACGTCTTGCACTCCTTCATCCAGCTCCTCAATTTGTACCTTCCTTCCCGGTTTTTCCACCGACACCTCTCTGAGCTCGCTGTGCCTCGGGCCCGAACCCTCCGTGGAATAAACGCCAGAATCGCAGCTGCTGTGTCGGCTGCGTGTTCTGTCCCTGTGTTGCGAAGTCTCGGGTGGCATGTGGACCTCCAAGATGACCTCGGTGACAGGGGTCAGAAGACCCAGCCTGTCACAGCAGATCTCCAGCTCCGGCTCAGCACTCAATAAGCGCGGCAAGTCTGAGCTTCCCAGGTCGAGGTACTGAGGACACAAAAATAAACCAGACGACGAATAAATCCACTGAAGCAGCACTAAGCATTCGCTTGAGGCACAAAAAAACAAACAAAAACAAAAACACACCAAATGTATCTGATTCACCATAAACGTCCACGCACTGTCTTACTATAGATTTTAAACAGGATTCCCACAGACTTCCATTACGTGATGATAAGCAGCCAGTTGCACCGGCTACACGCAAGCTAAATTTGAATGCAAATGGCCACTCCCTTCGAGCTTGTGGACTTTGTGCAAGCACATGATTTCAACGTAGCCTTAAGTGATAACACGAGTGTACTGAAATGCAGATTAAGTTGCACTTAGGGGTTCGTTATTGCCATTAAGACTTGTTGCACTACAGCCCTTAGAGAACAAGCGCATACGAGTATAAACTACAAATACAACAGATAAACTCGGTCACCATTTGACTTTTTACAAATCCTTTTTGGTTTTGTTCATTCATCTTCAGTTATGATATTAACCACTTCCCTGTAACTCGGCCTTGACCGTGGAGGTTTGTGCTGCGTTTCCTGTTTATGACTCACTGTTACTGAGCTTTCAACCCCTCATAACGCATGGTTCAAAAGTGACGCGACACATGACACCAAAACACATGATCCAACTCATTCTGATCATGCACTCAAGTGCAGGTCTTCAGACTGAGACGTTTTGTACTGTTGTACACCTCCACATTTTTAACGAAACTGAAATCTAGACAGAAAAAGAGATATAGACCCCATGGGAAAAATAAATAAAACAAACAAACAAATACATAAATACAGTGTTATGTTGGAAGCACACCCTATTCTGAACAAGGGTGGGTGTTACAAGAGGAACATGCCCTTTTCTGGAAAATAGTAGAACGGTGAATGCACTGGTTAGAGTGCTGTAAAACCGGTTAGAGGCATAACGCCGTGTCAAGGTAGAGTGTGAATGGAATTTATTAAGAGAATACGTGTGTTATATTCAGAAAGGGAGATACCAATTTCTTAACGTACATAATTTGTTTTTCTATTAATACATTAAACATTTACGCCTGTTTGTTAGCATGATCATCAATATCTGTGAAACATCACTCAGTGAATGTCTATAAATTACATTCCTCGGCTTTATCTTGTGACTTAAGTACCGCAAAATTTATCTTACTGGATAATCTGAAAGGAATTTTTGGACTAAATTGTTTTAAAAATGACAATACTTTATGAAAATGAAACATCCTTGAACTCTACACCTTTATGTTTGTATATATTTGGTGTTTAGTGTACAAGAGCAGCTTTTCGAATTTGGCCTTAATGGTTACGGAAGGAATCGTTTCCGTAAAGCCTCTGCCGATTACAGACTCAGCCTCTCGGTCATTAAATGAAGAGGAAATAAGTTTCAACTACATGCCATGCAGCAGATTGATTACAATCTGGCAACTCTATAAGCATCAAAATGTCTGCTTTGAAGGCAGTGTACTGGGTTATAACTGGTGAAGAGACATGTCTGTACGACTGGGAGAAGCGTACACAGTGTACAGTAAAGCTGAGCATGGACGTCGAGACAAAATGAGCCAAGATTTCTAGGCATCAGCATGCATTGGTGTGTTTGTGCTCCTCCACAAAGATTAACCTTTGATTTAGTCATTTAAAGGTATATACACAAGTCAGTCTTTGCTACAGAACATACAATGACACATTTAGATTAGCACTGATGTAAACTCTGATGGATGTGCTTGGACCTTTAAAAAACAGCTAAGAAGGATTATACATAGAGATTAAGCATACATGGAGAACGTCCTGTGTTTTAAATGTAAAAAAAAAAAAAAAAAAAGGAAGCTTTTGTACCTCCTGGATGTGTTGAGGCAGCGGGACTGCGGGATAGAAGGTGTTCTTGACTACCTTCACCACTCTGAAGATACACATGGAAAGCACCAGCAACACGAGGAAACTCAGCCCCAACGACAACAGGAAGTACAGAACAATCTGCCAGTATGGGGTCTGACCTGAAACACAAATTTCACTTGTTGCAGGAAATCGGACAATAAAACAGAATATCCCCTAAAACACAAGTGATTGATGTTTATAAGCTGATACCAACTGATTCAACCAGACTGTTTTTTTTTGTTGTTTTTTTAGAAAGTTTCACTGCATCATTTTGATTTGTTTTGCTTTTTAACTGAAACTATTTCAATGAAACAGTGTCGCATGTCTTACTGGCACATGCAAATCACGTCTAAAGACAGATCCGCTTGGCTAGTTTGCCTATAAAAGCGCCTGTGGCGCAGTTGGTAGAGCGGGTTGTCCACTAATCGTAGGGTTGGAGGTTCAATTCCCAGCCCAGGTGACTCCACATGCTGAAGTGTCTTTGGGCAAGACACTGAACCCCAAGTTGTTCCCAATGGCAAGTTAGCGCCTTGCATGGCAGCTCTGTGTGAGTGTGTATGAATGGGTGAATGAGACAGAGTGTAAAGCACTTTTCTTTTTAAAAGCGCTATACAAGTGTGCCATTTACCATTTTCAAATCTCCATAAGCAGTCTAAACATGGAAAGATTCCTGAAGCATCTTTACTAAATAGCGCTTGTTCTAAGCACTTTGTATGCAGTGTACACTAGAGCTGGATTTTAAACAGATCACCACCGGGGTACGTGTCTCATCTATTACCAGCAATGTTAACGTTAGCAGTCATCGTGTTTTATTCCATAGCTTGGCTCAGACAGCAGTGCCACTGTATAAGCAAAACACTGGTTTAGTATTCGTGCACTTGCTCTTTATTGTTTCTATAGTAACCGATCATCCGCACAGAAACTGTGGTATGGTAAAGTTTTCTGTGAGGAAATGTTGAGTATTTATGAAAAGAGACTAGTGTCAGCGCTTTGTAACAAAGGGTTTTGTGGTTTCTTGGTAACAAGGCGAGCGGAATTGTTATTTGTATGATGCTGCTGTACCACAAGTGATAGAAGAAACTAACTTGGATGTGCCGCAAAATTAAATGTAACTATAAACAAAAGTATTATGTCTTGTTCTTTAATAAATTTTAAAAACATTGGCAAATTTCTTCCCCGAGGAAACACTAACTCTGGTCTCTGATAATTTTCCAAAAACAGCACACCTATAACATTTTATTTCAAGTGTGTTTGTGGCTCTACCAGGTGTCCCGCAATCTAATTTGCACTCTTCCCCTATTTCTCCCCTCACTGGTTGGCACAGGTGCCTTGTGGTTTCAGAAACATGTGCCAGAAATATTATCGCTCACCCTGATTAAAGATGTTCCTCATCTTCTAATTTCAGGATTTAGTTTCATTCAATAGTAAGCATGGTGCTCTACATTTTCAAAAAGACAGAGTACATAAAAAAATAAATAACTAAAAATAAATCAAAAGCGTAAGGTTAGAAAGCACCATGCTTAATATAACAAATGTTTATAATGTTTATCTGGTGTTAGTTTTATGCAGACACATACCCTATGGGATTATTTAGTTCCCAGAGAACCCCAGCCCCTGGAGTTTGCTCCAAGTGCCGGTCCCAAGCCCGGATAAAATGGGAGGGTTGTGTCAGGAAGGGCGTCCAGCGTAAAAACTGTGCCAATTCAAATTTGCGACCAATCATCCGCTGTGGTGACTCCGAAATGGAGCAGCCGAAAGAACAACATACTATGAGATTATTTACTATAAAATGTATTTGTATGCAAGTTGCCCGGACACAAATGAGTCACTTTTATAAATAGCAGTGTCTTGTTGTGTAACAGGTAGCACGCCCTGAGAAGGCCAGGGCGTCATGTCGATGCAGAACACAACAACGACACGCACATATGCCAGGATGATGACTAAGGTGTTGGGTGTCAACCCTGTGTGTGACCTGTTCACTGGAGCTCAGACCCATATAGGACTTGTGGGATTATGTGGAACTAGGTGAAATTCCAAGACAGGCCAAAAACTCTAGTTGAATCTCGATGGGAATCTCCTTTAGCCCATTTCGCACTGCACAGACAAACAGATACGTTTATCTGGTTTTGTCGGATCAGTGTGTTAACCCTGTTGGCGTTTGTTTTCACAGACTGAACATGTTTAGTCAGCGTCTGTCATGGTGTTTAACGCCTGAGCAGTGTGGTATTATTTTCCAACAAACCCTGGCGTAATCTGACCTGGGCACAAACCATTACCATGACAATGAGGCAAGCGCCCCAGCAAACTCCATAGAAATGAAAGCCCGTGTGCTAGGCGCACGTACTTCTAACTAGATTGTTTCCATGCATTTTTTTTTTCTTGCATGTGAGGGCTAGTCGCTTAAAAAAATATTTGATTTCTCATAAAACCTGCTTCGGGTGTCATCACTGTTTGATAACCCAAAAAGTGTTTTAGTCCTACAAACATGAGACTGGGCTAGTTTGGTGCCGGTAACCAAGGTGAAGCACAACTAAGCCATTGCTGTACGGGTTTAGCTGCTAGTGCGCCATGCAAAATGTGTAAGCTGTTGTTGTAGTTAAAAATGTCCATATACATAAAATAAACGTGAGGGAGACCGAATAGGAGTAATAGGTAATTTTATTGACAATCAGCAGTGAGATGCACAATATGGTGGCGGGTGCTTGAATCCAAATCCAGCCGTTCTCCAAATTGTTTACGTTTTCTCTCTCGTAGCTTCAAAATTGTTATGTTTTCTCGCTCTCGGAAAATCAAACCTAATGGTAAATCTGGAGGGGCTGGTAAACAAACATAATGGTTATCGCAAGTGGATTGTTTTCTGTTCTAATGGTAACTGTTGGGGAGGGTTTTTTAATCCTCATGGTAAACGTAGATGAGCTCTTTTTAACCCTATTGGTAATGAGATCCTAATCTTTCTGAAATTTATTGGTAATATTCTCTGTACATAAGCTTAAGCTCCAGTTATCAGATCACTTCTGGGAATTCTCATTGGTGTGGATCTCGTGTGGTGGACCGAAAAAAAAACTGGACCCTTGCCTTTCCTCACTCACGGCTAATCGTGTCTTTTTCTATCTCAATTGGGTTTACGGATGTGAGTATTTGCTTCTAATTTTAATTGTCTTTGGGTAACAGGCTAGATTAGGGCCTTCACTGTCCTTATGCTCTGCTCATATCATGTTCATGTAACCTGAAACTCATATATACACATTTACACACCTTACCCCTTAAATCCAGTTTTCCACAGACTGAATTTGTAGGCTAGCATTTGCCAGAATTGAGAGCTATCAACCAATAAGACGCGAGTGTTTAGATGTATTTTCATGTAAACGCTTGTCTGATTGGTCTCGCCTCCATTCACTGAAGATACTAGCGTTTAGGTACGTAGGGACAAACTGCTCCAAGTGGAGAATTATTCGGAGCTAAAGAAAAAGTCTCCGGGGCTACATCCCTGAATGCCCAGGCCAGGTTACACCCAAGGACAAACCGAGCAAAATTTTGAAAGCTCCACACATCCTCTGTCTGCAGTTTGTTCTCTGTATAAATGTAAGTAATTGAATGAATTTCCAGGCCTGTATTCACTTCAGCTGAGGTTTTTATTTATTTTTTGGCTTGTTTGACGATTTTTCAATGTAAAACCAAACCCATCCACATAGGCAAACAAACCAAAAGTATCAATTTAGCTCCGATTCAGACAAAAATGGACTAATAGGTGTGAAATCAGCTTTGACAATATCCAAAATTTATACAAAACATTATCTGGGTATTGTGAATTTATTTTTCATACTTTCACAGACTTTACAAAACAGCAACCATTAAAATAAAAACAAAGCAAAAAAAACCTGCAACCATTTCTGTTTCTTTACTTACCGCCCGTCTGTGTGCAGTAGGTGGGACTGAAAACACTGGTCTTCCTATAAAAGTCATCCATAGACTGCACTCTCACACAGTACCATGTCCAGCTCTCCAGCTCTGGCAGAACCACCAGATTATTGGCGCTTGTTAGATTATTAGGCTTTTGTACAGACAGAAAGAGAGAGAGAGAGAAAAAGCCCATTAGTTATTTAGATGGAAACAACAGAACTCTTCATACAGAAACCTGAGGACTTGTTTCAGAATCTACTTTACCAGAAGATTTATTTAATCATCAAATGCCCGATCGTGATCATTAACATGACAATCCTTTAAATATTATTACATCTGCATCCTTCTTAAGTGATATACCTCATGGCCTACAAGAAAAGCGAACAAAGCTTTTCAGAACAAACTCGAGCTCAGGTGTATTTTAAGCCAGCAGTGGTCTCAGGACAACACAGGTGTTTCAAAACGGAAACTGAAGGTGATGCATTTGATTATTTCAGCACTATGTGCATTGGTTAGACATGGAGACGAACTGGTTTCATTTCACAAACAAACCACGATCTAGCTCAACTAGTCAGGAAATGAGGAAAAATATTAGAAGTGCTTGTAAAACCAAAAACTATAGGAAATACACAAGTACTAAAAGCACCATGTAATAATAAATAAGAAAACTGATTAGTCACAGATGCAGAAAGATTTTCATATGATTAAATATACAAGAACGTAAATGGTGTTTGGTATACAGTATTATATACCAAATACAGTGGTACTGATCATATCAGTATTACCATACGCTCACTGAGCACTTTATTAAGAACAGGAAATGAACACCGGGTAGGGCCTCTCTTTACTCTCAAAACAGCCTCAAGTATTCGTGGCATGAATTTCATAAGATGTTGGAAACATTCCTTTGATATTCTTGCCCATGTTGACTTGATTGCATCACACAATTCCTGCAGATTTTTCAGGTGTACTTTCATGCTGACAATCTCCTGGACTGTGGACACAAGGCGGGTTGGGTCCATGGATTCATGCTGTTGGCACCAAATTCTGTGTGCCTACGTTTTTGTGAGCCTGTGCCCCCTGCAGCTTCAGCTTTCTGTTCTTGGCTGATGGACGTGTACCCCGACGTGGTCTCCTGTTGCTGTTGTAGCCCACCCGCCTCATCGTTCGACACGCTCTGCATTCTGAGGTGCTTTTCTGCTCACCACAATTGTACAGCATGGTAACCGGAGTTACAGTAACCTCTCGGTTGGCTCAAACCAGTCTGGCCATTCTCCGTTGATCATCAACAAGACATTTCCATCGGCAGAACTGCAGCTCACTGGATGTGTTTTTTTCCTTTATTGCACCATTCCGAGTTAACTCTAGGAACTGTTGAATGTGAAAATCCCAGGAGATCAGCAGGTATAGAAACACTCGAACCAGCCCGCCTGGCATCAACAACAATGCCACGGTCAAAATCACTGAGATCACATTTTCCCCATTCTGATGGTTGATGGGAAAATTACTCGAAGCTGCAGGCCTGCATCTACATGATTTTATGCACTGCACTGCTGCCAGAAGATTAGCCGATTAGATAATTGCATGAATGAGTAGGTGTACAGGTGTTCCTAATAAAGTGCCCAATGAGTGTATAATAATAATAATAATAATAGCACAGCAATAAAACTGAGTTGAAACTGTAATGCTCACATTAAATTCTTACAAGAGTTTAAATTAAAGGGAGAAAAGACATCAAAGCACTTTCTTAGCAATTTCTAAAGACACATGCAGAAGTGATGCGGTAGTGTCATGGAAAGTTTCTAAAAATAATAATAATAATAATAATAATAAAAGAGGAATAAAATGAAACCGCAAACGCACCTGTGCATGTTTTAAGGCTGTGGTCAGGTTATAGGGGTGGGTAGATTTTTTTTTTTTTAAATCAGATTTGAGAAGTGAAAGCATGTAAAGACCACCAACACAGAAAAACAAACGAATGCAATCACGAATCATCTCCTTTAAGCATCACCACAATCTCTACTTTTAAAACTTCTTTTATTAAACAGGCTGTAGATGAAGGCCTTCCGTTAATGTTAATTACAAATATGTGCCCGGTCGGTGTGTGCGTACACATACCTGTGTTGAAGAGCTCTTTTTCCAGTACTGTATAAAGTAATACATATTGGGTAGGTATTCCTTCATGGAGCCATTGGTGATGGTCTGAGGGTCAGAGATTGCAACCTGCAGTAAGCCGTTAACAAGGGTCACGTTCACTGCAGAGGGCGGCCCGAGGACAGCTGCAGGGGTTAAAAAAATAAGATTATGGTCTGTGTGTTTTTAATGTACATCACCACATATATACAGAAATGCAGTATAAATACTTGGATAATACAGTGAAGAATGTGATTGTTTCTAAAAAAATTCGAAAGAAATTCATCAAACACTGAAAAGCAGACTACAAGAATGAATAAAAGGTGACATCTGACGTTTTTAGTATCGATATGAAAGTATATTCCTGGGCCTGTGGTTCGTCGGTCCATAGTTCGGACTCGACAGTTTCTGTTACTCATTTACAAGGTTAACGCTGTGACTCTGACTCATATTTACGCATTACACACAAACTATCTCTCGAGTGTCATGTGTGTGCAGTTAACTACTTACGATATGTGCTATATTACTGATGACATGGATTTTGAACGATTTATCTGCAAATACAATGTTGAGTTTGTTCAATCTTTATTGATTAAGAGCCAGCGTGTGTTGTATGTAATGTATAGTGCGCATATTTGAAACGCTGCATACATGTATGAATATGGAACTAGCCATCCAGCAAATCATGGTAACTCGGCACTTTTCTTAAAAAAGTACTTGCGTTTTGTATGTAAGCAGTGAAGACGCGGAGTCAGGGTGTGCGATAAACAATATAATCATGATGGGCTGCAAGTGCATAACACAAGCTAAATAAACCTCAAAACCTAAAACCTGAGAGCAAGACCAAACAGCGAAAACAACACCATCTGAGCCACAGCCACCCCCTCTAAATATAAATTACTAGCATTAAATCACTTTCACCAAGCTAACTTTTCCCCTTGAGATAGACATTTACCACGTCCTATATGCAATGGGCATGTGTTGTTTAGTAAAGACCTACCCTTTAGTTAATGCTGGTGTTCCTGTTACTATCAATTCAACTATCAGTTCCTGTTACTATCAATAGTAATCAAACAGGATTCCTGACAAAAGAGAATGGACCTGGGCTTAGATTATTTTAGATTATTCTTTTTGAAGCTTAAATACAATCTCCAGAAATAAAAGCTAACCGTACGCTATAAACAAACTACATCGCTCGACTTCACCGTCACCAAGCTTCCAACAACTTTTACAAACTTGATTTAAAAACATTTTACTTAATATGGATTTACTCTGTCGCTGAAACTTCATCCACGTTTCTTGGGGGGTGAATTGTGCAAAGCATACCTGAACCAGTTTATCTGCAAAGTTTTTTCCTGTTGGTGACGTCTAATGTCCCCGACAACGTCTGTAGTCCCGTTTAGCAAGTTGTCAGTGTCACGATTTCCCCTAGCGCAAGCGCTGGAGCACACAGTAAAGCTAAAAAAAAGCTAAAATGCTAACTCTTCCACGTTTTGGCATTATAAAATGACGTCATCGCTGCACCACTCTATTGTGATTGGCCGTAAGTTTTGGAAGTGCTGCAGCGGAGTTTTCTATGAGCGGAGGATGAACTTTAAAACATCATTATTTAAATCGAGATCCACATTCGATTCATTGTACAGCCCCAAGTTAAACATAAATATGTAACCAAATTCACTACAATAGTCTAGCTCACTGAAGCCTAGTGCAAGTTTTTCCCACCGACCGACGGCAGAACGTTTGAATAAATGACGGTACTCTTACCATCTCTGTCGGGACAGAACACAATCTTGACCCAGGACGAAACGTTTTGGCCGCTTTGAGCCCTCAGACGCAGCAGCCACATGCCAAGATAATGCAGTCGCACTGAGGAAAAATCGCAGACGTGTTCAGGTGTTGACTCGCACATCAACTTCCAGCCCTGCTTGTGCTTGGGCCAACTCGCCTTAAACTTCCTGGAATCGGGAAGGTGAAATAGCATCACTACAAGCTTCAATCTTAGACACCAATAACTGCTAAAAGACAAATACTGCCACTCCTTTATTTACATTGGCTTCCAGTATTTAAATAAAAAACGACCAGTCCATGTTACCCGTTATACTCGATTATAATTTATGTAGTGAATTGTAAGACATTTGTGATTCAGCCAAATAGATTTTAATAAAAAAAAAAAAAAAAAACCAACCACATGATCTAGCTAAATATTTTAAACCTGGACCTTTGAAAATTTTGCAGTTGCTACACTACTACTGAAGACACAGCTTTGCTGGTTTGGGATCGTGTTTTTTTAAGGTTCTTTCACTTGAGTGATGATTTTGCAAGGGGCAAGCTCCGTCCATGGGTTACTAATGCTATGCTGGATTTGCATTGCAAATGAAAATTTGCAGCTTGGGATGAGGCCGTTTTCCATCTCGGCACATTTGATTTGCAAAAGTGGAAAGAAAACCACGGACACCTCCATGCTCACTGTGTGTTAGCAACAAGCTAGCCAGGTAGCCGTGATGAGTGATGTATATTTAGCAAACTGTGTTAGTCAGCGTTATAATCAACATATTTCTGTATGTTGATTGATCTAAAGCAGTGGTTCGTAACCTTTTTTGCGAGTGCAACCAACTTTTAAGAAAGACAGTAGCTGCGTTTCCATTAACCTGTTTAATTCGCTATTTGAAATTGCAAACTAAAAAAACGGGTTATGGAAACGCATGAATTTCGGGTGGGGAAAACCTCAAATATCTCAAAAAAGTTTATATGAGGCAATTCAACAAAGCAATATTTCAATAAAAAAAAAAAAAATAAACATATCTTACATTTAGCTCAAATGACACAATGGTGGTTTTGCTCACACCAAAGGTCTCAGCTACTACCCTGTACTCTGCACAGGAAGCCAGTTTATAAAGAGTGATGGCACGACGAGTGGTCCTATTTTGTTGCGTAACTTGTGAGATGTTAAGCGAGTCAGACAGCCCTTAAGAATACCTTTGACAAAAGAAAAAAATGTTTTGAAATCATCCTCATGGCTGGATCGGGAAGCTGTCGCAAGGTTGCGATGGACTTTTAACAGGTAACAAGTACATCACACACACACACGACACTCTCTGTGTGTTTGCAAAGAAATAATCATGTAGTGGATGTTTTGTAAATGAAGTTACACTTAGCTAAAAAGCTACTTTATTTAAACATTACTTGCTTAAAAAAAAAAAAAAAAAATTCCCGTGTGGAGATTTTTGGGATGCCCTATAGACTTGCTCAGCACTGCTATTACAAAACTGAATTACTTAGAATTAAATAAAAAAGTTAGTTAAAAAGCTAAAGTTTACACCGTAAGCTGTATGATATAATGCTAACCCATTGACATATCCATAATATTCATATATGGTGAATAGCTATGCAGAGTTGCGATCAGAAATAATAACCCAGTGAGAAAAATCAATCAGTACATTGTGGTTTAAGTTCCGACATTAATACATCATGGCCTCAGCATAAGATAACGGACACAAATGTGCTTAAAACTAAAATTTATTTATAAGACCGCCTGTTAGCAGTATTAAAAGTAGTCATTAAATAAAACGGTATATGATAAATGGTAAGGCAGATGGCCTTTTATTTTAGGTGCAGTGTTCAGAGGTCATCTTACGCCAGATACTGTGCAGTGAAAGTAACGTTGTTTGCGTCGTCTGGTGCCTGATTCGGATCCCAATCCCATTTCAGTACATAGTTCATGTTGCACGTCTGAAGGATCACATTCTGCGGGACAGGCAATACAGCACACACTGCAGACACAAACAGAAATATTTACATTTATATTAATATAGTAATGCCGTATTAAAGGCCAAAACACACTGCCATGGTACGAAGAATTATTCTTCCACAGTCATGTATGTATTGCAAAACAATGCTTCAAGATCACTAGCAAAAATAAAAATCAAGTAGTACAAACTTCAGGCAATCCACTGAACTCAGAACTTCCTGATGTTCATATCTGTATGCTCAGTCTCCGAAGCTGATAAACGGAAGATTTAAAAGAAATAATGAAGAGAAATGATGTATAAATGTATAGGTCAACTGACTTGTTGATCTTTGCTGAAAACATGATTTCGGTTACAGCGGCTTTCTCGTGTTAGTAAATTTAGGTGGAAATCAGTGCTAACACCAAACTGTTAACACACTTTTTCACAACAGAGAAGCTACACATCAAGTAAAATAAATGGTTGGGACAACAGGTTTGATGTTGGCCAAGTCTCTGACTTGGAATTCTGAGCAGAATGACATTGCACTTTCCCGTGTTGAATGGTAGACTTTCCGTGGCAAAGTTCTGAACACAATGGATTGCAACGTATATTTAGGAGACACCCTCATCCAGAGCGACTTACATTAATGTCATTTATACATCTCGGTGCTTGAACTTAAACTCAACCTCCCCCACCCAAACATCTTAACCACTGAGCTACTACTATATTCCAACAAAGTGTCTTAATATTCGATAATAACGGACAAGGAAGGGGGACAGAAGAAAGTCAGGCAGCAACAGCTAAATAAAATTCTTCCGTCACACATGTTAATAGGTTACAATTAGAGCAACAACTAATGGATGAAATCAATAATAAATCGATTATGAAAATCGTCAACAAATCTCATTATCGATTAGTTGGCCTACGCACCGCACAGGGGGAGATTTACTCATTACGTTACTTCTGTTCAACACAAACCCAGGGTTGTTTTTTTTGTGTGTTTCAGTGCGCGGCTGATCCGCGGTGGAACATGCATTCAGAAAAGGACATGAAGGTGGAGGGTGACAGGACTTTGAATAAAGTTTTTTTTAAAGAACATCACAGTACAGTAATGCAATCATTCATATATGTATTCATGTTTAAACACAATGGATATAAATAATGTAATATTCCGTTCAATGCTTCTATACAGTGCGGGAAATAATTATCGAATGCGTAGACATTATTATTATATTTTTTTCTTCAGTAAATATATTTTCAATGAGGTTATTCACATGAAATTTTCACCAGACATCAGTATTAACTCAGGAAATCTAGAAATATAAATAATTCACATTAATGTCCATAAATAAAGTTTTGTAATAAAGTGGAATGATACAGGAAAAAAGTACTAACACGCTAAGAAAAAGCCGTTCAACAAGGCAAGATAAGGCAAGGAGCCAGCTGAAATCTGTAAGTAATTATACATCCGAATATCAGCTGGGTTAGTAATTGATGGTCTATAAAAAGGCTTTTCTATAAAGGCTTGTCTATAAAAAAAAGGTGTCACACAAGAAACATCTCGTGATGTGTAAAAGCAAAGAGCTCTCCCAAAACCTTCGTAACCTTATTGTTGCGGAAAAATATTGATGGAATCGGTTACAGACTTATTTCAAAATTTCTGAATCCTCCAGTAAGCAGCATTGGGGCCGTTATACGCAAGTGGAAGCAACATCACTCCATCATCAACTGGCCATGTACAGGAGCTCCTCACAAGATTTCTGACCAGGGAGTCAGAAGAGTAGTCTGAAGAGTAGTCCAAGACACTTCGGAAAGAGCTCCAGAAACATTCGGAGGCAGCAGGTATCATCGTCACAGAGAAAACAATAGGCAATGCACTCCACTGTTCACTCTCACTCCGCAAGACTATATTAATAAAAAAAGGCATGTCGAAGCTCGTTTAAAGTTTGCTACAACTCATTTGGACAAGCCTATGAAATACTGGGAGAGTGGAGTCTGGTCAAAGGAGATCGGTCATACTACACACCATGTTTGGAGAAGAAACTGCACATCAGTTTAAAAACAATACACCAACAGTGAAGTTTGGAGGTGGAAGCATCATGGTGTGGGGCTGTTTTTCATCACATGGTACTGGCAGACTTCATATAATTGAAGGAACGATGAATGGAGCCCTTTACCGGGAGATTCTTGAGAAGAATCTGCTGCCATCCACCAGGATGATGAAGATGAGACGTGGGTGGACCTTCCATCAGAACAACAATCCAAATCATACAGCAAAGGAAACTCTCAATTAGTTTCAGAAAAAAAGAAAAAACAATCAAGGTGTTCGAATGGCCCAAGCAATCACCTGACTTGAATCCAGTTGAACAAGTTTCAAACACTATGTTTAGAAGAACGGGCAAAAATCACACCTGAATACTGCGGCCCATTAATTTATTCATACAGGAAGTGTCTTGAAGCTGTCATTACAAACAAAGGTTTCTCCACTAAGTATTAATTACACTGCTCAAAAAAAATAAAGGGAACACTTAGAGTTACACTGTGCTATTTAAGTGTTCCCGTTATTTTTTTGAGCAGTATACATTTCAGTTAGCATGTTCAATACTTTTTCCCCCTGTGTTAGTCCACTTTATTACACATAACTTCATTTATGGACTTTAATGTTTGGATTTCTTTATATGTGTGGAATTCTTGAGTTAATACTGATGTCTGGTGAAACTTTCATGTGAACAGCCTCATTGGAAATATATTTACTGAAAAAAAATAAAATAAATGCTGACGTGTTCAATACTCATTTCCCCCACTGTACTATATAGGCTAGATTTATATATTACGTTGCTCAAGCTGGTGGCAAAACATTTAAACATGGTACATGTCACATGATGCGAGTGTCATTCATATTCATATACAGTGGTGTGAAAAAGTGTTTGCCCCCTTCCTCATTTCCTGTTCCTTTGCATGTTTGTCACACTTAAGTGTTTCGGAACATCAAACCAATTTAAACAATAGTCAAGGACAACACAAGTAAACACAAAATGCAATTTGTAAATGAAGGTGTTTATTATTAAAGGTGAAAAAAAATCCAAACCATCATGGCCCTGTGTGAAAAAGTGATTGCCCCCTAAACCTAATAACTGGTTGGGCCACCTTTAGCAGCAACAACTGCAACCGCGGCGATGCGGGCATACGGCAATGAGGCTTTTACAGCGTCCTGGAGGAATTTTGGCCCACTCATCTTTGCAGAATTGTCCTTATTCAGTTACATTAGAGGGTTTTCGAGCATGAACGGCCTTTTTTAGGTCATACCACAACATCTCAATAGGATTCAGGTCAGGACTTTGGCTAGGCCACTCCAAAGTCTTCATTTTGTTTTTCTTCAGCCATTCGGTGGTGGACTTGCTGGTGTGTTTAGGATCATTGTCCTGCTGCAGAACCCAAGTTCGTTTCAGCTTGAGTACGCCGAACAGATGGTCGGACATTCTCCTTCAGGATCTTTTTGTAGACAGCAGAATTCATAGTTCCTTTTATCACGGCAAGTCTTCCAGGTCCTGAAGCAGCAAAACAGCCCCAGACCATCACACTACCATCACCATATTTTACTGTTGGTATAATGTTCTTTTTATGAAATGCAGTGTTCCTTCTATGCCAGATATACTTGGACACACACCTTCCAAAGAGTTCCACTTTTGTCTCATCGGTCCACAGAATGTTGTCCCAAAAGTCTTGGGGATCATCAAGATGTGTTGTGGAGAAATTGAGACGAGCTTTGATGTTTTTTTTGCTCAGCAGTGGTTTTCTCCTTGGAACTCTGCCATGCAGGCCATTTTTGCCCAGTCTTTTCCTGATGGTGGAGGCATGAACGCTGACCTTAACTGAGGCAAGTGAGGCCTGCAGTTCTTTGGACGTTGTTGTGGGGTCTTTGTGACCTCTTGGATGAGTCGTCGCTGGCGCTTTGGGGTAATTTTGGGCGGCCGGCCACTCCTGGGAAGGTACACCACTGTTCCCGGCTTTCGCCATTTGTGGATAATCACTGTGGTTCGCTGGATTCCCAAAGCTTTGGAAATGGCTTTATAACCCTTTCCAGACTGATAGATCTCAATTACTTTCTTTCTCAATTGCTCCTGAATTTCTTTGGGTCTCGGCATGATGTGTAGCTTTTAATGATCTTCTGGTGGACCTTACTGTGTCAAGCAGCTCCTATTTAAGTGATGCCTTGATTGTGAACAGGTGTGGCAATAATCAGGCCTGGGTGTGGCTAGAGAAATTGAACCCAGGTATGGACAACCACAGTTATAGTATGTTTTAACAAGGGGGGCAATCACTTTTCACACAGGGCCATGATGGTTTGGATTTTTTCACCTTTAATAATAAACACCTTCATTTACAAATTGCATTTTGTGTTTACTTGTGTTGTCCTTGACTATTGTTTAAATTGGTTTGATGTTCGAAACACTTAAGTGTGACAAACATGCAAAGGAACAGGAAATGAGGAAGGGGGCAAACACTTTTTCACACCACTGTATATATATATATATATATATATATATATATATATATATATATATATATATATATATATATATATATATATATATATATATAATATATATACACACACACACACACACACACACAATTGATGTAGCTAATTGTGACTGCAATGGTTATTTTTGCAACTCTTGTGTTTGGTTTTCTTTGCTTTACCCCAGGCTTAAAGTAATAAGATGACTGTGAAAAACAGTAGTATACTTTAATTATATGCATTTATGGTGAAATTACTACATTTCCGTGTCAATCCGTATTCATTTTGACCACGAACAATGCGCCATCACTTTAATTCAGCACGTGCAGCACGGCACAAATAGACTGCTGCACTGCGCCAATCCTGTAACGCACTGGCCGTGTCGCATCCGTGTTCAGTGTGACTGAACCTGATCGAACCTGTTAATATGGACACGGAAAAAAAAATACATACTGCAAACGGATCATGTGTGAAACAATCGTTAGTCTAATATTTTCTGCAACACTGAATGACAAATTGTTTTGGTTCCTAACACAAAGACATCTCTCAGTCACACTTCAGGACTAATTAATATATATATATATATATATATATATATATATATATATATATATATATATATATATATATATATATATATATATATATATATATATATATATGTGTGTGTGTGTGTGTGTGTGTGTGTGTGTGTTTGCATGAATGTGGTCTCCAGCAAGAAACAGAACGAACTTAAAAAACCCAGCAAATAAACCATACTCAGCAAGAGGAAGAGGAACTGAACTTGTTTTTACTGTCGAGGCTCTGGAGCTTGTGAATAATACCCTGAAACTTCATGTCAATAAACAGAAAGTCTGCTGAGCTTTGAAGAAAAGAAAAAAAAAAGATGGAAAAGAAGTTGCACCTCCTGAGGGTAAAGTATCACGCATCGAGACATGTTTGTTCATCAGGTGACTCGTGTTTGAGGTTACACAATCACATTTGTACACTTTCCACACTCTAAGGATATGGTAGTGATCTCTGTAGTTTTGGCAGGCTGCTCCACCTGCATGTATCGGAGTGGAGAATATACTAAATGTAGATAACTACTTAGGATAGAGTCCAATTAGGGCTACATCAAGGCAATTTGAGGCAAGCCGAAGACATTTTACTGAGGAATTATAAAAATGTAATCAGTCCACCAACGTTAAATTATTATTACGTTACTATGTAGTCTATAGCTATTAACTGATAAGAACATATACAGTATATATATGCACACACAGTACTGTGCAAAAGTATTCGTATCAGCCCTCTTCGATTCTCATGCGTCGGACAGGAGCACAGCTAAAAGGTCTTGTTTACCAACAAACATCACTGTGAAAGTAGCTCGAATTTAAGTAGTTTTGCACACAAAAAAAAAGAACAAAAACTCCACAAGTTGCATTGCAAATTTTGAAAACTGCAGCAAAATAAAGCATTTTTGGCCTCAACAATCACAATTACAACAACAACAACAGTCTCCAGAAGAACTGTAGCAGACTCCCCAAGATGTCAGTAAAACTTACCAGCTCTTTTCCTTATAAAACTATACAAACTCTACCCGAGGCTAGTGATTTTACGAAGAGAGGAAAAAAATAAATAAATCAAAGCAAATACCTACATTGCATATTTTATTAGTTTACTGTCCGTTATAGTAGATTTATTTTAAATACAGAAAAGTATTTTATTTATTTTTGAAGGCATCATTGTTTACAGCAATTCTTGTGCCTAATACTTTTGCACAGTACCGTATACATATACATCATACAGATATTTCATTGTTATACAGATAACAACAACAATGAAACAAGCAGAAGAAAAGAATAACTGAGGGAGGAAGCACGATTTACAGGAGGCTTTTGCCTTTACAAACTGTAATGGTCCTTGTTTATTTCTAGTGGTAATTTGTTGCCTTCTATTGGTGGCATGTTATGTCTAGTGGATACCATTAAAGACCAATAATGGTGATGGTTAAGGGATGGTTTGTAATGGTATTTGTAATGGAAACCAGTAGAATTTCTGTGATGGTTTAAAAAAAAAATCAGCAGAGTTGTTAGTATTTGAGATGTGTAATGTCATGTGTAATGTCTAATTGTTCCCAGCTTTGACAATACAATTTCCCTCATGGGTACACTGTCTGTCTGTCTGTCTGTCTATAGTGCTGTGAAAAAGTGGTTTCTTATGTTTGTGTGCATCCCTCACACTAAATAGTTTTATATCTTCAAACTAAATACAACATAAAACAAAAGGTATCCTGAGCAAACAATACAATTTATTTATTTTTAATTGAAGCCAAAAAAAAAAAGTTCTCCAACAATCACAAATAAAACTAATTGCCCCCTTAAACTAAAAAATCTAACTGTGCCAACTTTGGCAGCAATAACTATAATCGAATACTTCTGATAAGTAGAGATCAGTCTTTCACTGAGTTTTAACTTCCCTACAGAAGACCAGACAATCTCCTTTAGGATTTCCAGGTAGAGAACATGAAATCTGCTTCCCTCAATCACTGCAAGTTGCCCAGGCCCTGAAGCAGCACAGCATCCCCACACCATCACACTACCACCACCATGCTTGACCGTAGGTATGATGTTCTTGTTGTAGATTTCTGTTTGGTTTATGTCCGATATAATGGGACCCCGGTCTTCCAAACAGTTCCACGTTCGACTCATCGATCCACAGAACATTCTCCCAAAAGTTTTGAGGATCAAAGTGTGTTTTGGCAAAATTCAAACGAGGTTCCTCAGGGTTAGCAGTGGTTTTCACCTCGCCACTCTTCCACGGATGCCATTTTTGCCCGGTGTCTTTCTGACAGTGGAGTCCTGAGCAGTGACCTTTATTGATGCAAGCGAGGCCTGTAGGTCCTCTGATGTGGTCTGTGGATCATTTGTGACTTCCTGGAGGAGGAGTTGCTGTGTTCTTGGAGGAATTCTGGAAGGTCGGCCACTTCTGGAAGGGTTCAATACTGTGCAGAGTTTTTTTTTTTTCATTTAGCCATAACGGCTCTCATTGCAGTTCTTTGGAGTCCCAGAGCCTTTGATGGAGCACTTTGTAACCCTTCCCGGACTGAACCAGACTAGGCCTGATTGCGTAATCTAGTCCAGCTGCACCTCATTATGAATGCAGTTTTATAGATGCTGGGGCTAATACATTTTCACACAGGCCCAGGTGGTATTGGATAACTATTTTTTTTTTTAGCTTCAAATCAATAACATGATCATTTAAAATTGTATTTTGTGTTTACTCAGACTGCCTTTGTTTTATCTTAGGTTTAGTTTTCATTTCTGAAAGTATTTAGTATGAGATAAATACGTGTGTGTGTGTGTGTGTGTGTGTGTGTGTGTGTGTGTGTGTGTGTGTGCATCAGAAGCTATTTAGGCGTTTAAAACAATCATAAATCATACATAATAAACGACTTCTAGAAGCTGTTCTGAAGCCCCAGTCTGGTTATGTCTGATGAACGCATCTCTGCAGATCTGAAGGTGATAAAACAACACGGACTTACCCACTGACACGCAGCACAACAATCGAACAGAAACCCGCAACACACCGAGCAGCTCCATGTTTATCCGATACAAACAAACTGTCCGATCTCTGAGGAACAACGTCACGTCGGAGAGATTGTGTTTTAGTATCGACGCTCGAACTTTTTTTTTTTTTTTTCCCCCCATCCGCATTCCGACCGATCTCGCTCCCTACAATATGATTGGTTAGTGATTCATATAGCCAGCATGGCGGACACCGTGTCAATGCGCACCACGAGCCAATCCCAGCGCAGAGGGGCGGGATTTTGTCGGAATGCGGGCGAGGAAAACAGGAATCACGTATCAGGTCTGTTGTTGCTTCCTGTTTATGAACACTGATGTGTTTGTGTTTATAGCGCCACCTGTTGTGTTGTTCCGACCTCGGACGGAAGAAAACACCCCCTCAGCTCAGCACGTGCTCGGCACATGGTTTTGCTATATTGTGAAATGATCTAAAAGTATAAGTTCATGCACACATAACATCCCACTATTGAGCTGTAGATATGTGATATTCAGGAATAAATCGTTATTCTACAGAAATTAGTGAAAGAAAGGTGAAATATGGTCTGTGATGCACATATTGTATAATACTGGAATTATTATGTCTTGTGATTTATTTATTTTTCAAAATTGAACTTAAATGACAGAAAACAATAGCAATTGTCAAAGCAACCCCACAATGTATCATTCAAATGTCTTGCTACTTATTTCAGTGTAACGCTATCCATTATTTCCCCAAAGTTTTTGTTGAAGGGACTCACTCTCACTAACATACATTTACCCAATACTACAATCCAGAAAGCCTTTGTTAAGGAATTATAGCCTTCTTCTTCAAATAACAAAACATTTTTTTTAACAAAGCAGCACTTTTTTACTTTAAAGAGTTATATACAGTAAACACCAGTCGAAAAAAGGATAGATTTAAACACTTAGATGCAACATTCCATTTATAGCCCTGTTTTACAGAAAATGAATGCATACACCATACAGTACAACTTATTTTTTGGAACAACAGAATAAAAAGTTCTTATTTTCTCGTTTATTGTATGGAAATAGATGACTGTGCTGTGATTCAGAATGAATATAAACTACACATTGGGTTATTTGGTTTGTTACAGAGATTCACAGCATATTAAGTGTTCCTGCCATAGTCTGGTGAACATTTATGAATGAATTAACTGTAAACAACAATAATCGGACAATAGGACTTCTAGCTGCTTGGTTCCAGTGAAGGGAAATTGTAATGCTACAACACACAAAGACATTCTATACTATTGGATAGAATAACAGTTTGGGGAAAAACCATATATGTGGAATAACCACCTTTCAGTGAGGAGGTCTACTGGTAGGAGAAGCTATCTGGTAATCCTAAAATCAGGTTAACGTTAGGCTTAAGTTAATGTTGGAAATTATTTTGTCTCCTCCTGTTTAATTAGGCAGAGCACAGAACTTGCATAATTACATAAATACAAAACTAATCAAATTGTTTCAGTATAAAAATTTAGCTTCAAATATTTTGTAGTAGCATGAAAATTTCGCTTCAACTGTTTTATCATCATTGGAAGGTTAACCCGTGAACATGCTGCTGAAGAACTAAAGTGGGAAAAGATAAAGAGCCTTTTTGATTAAAAGAAGGACAGGACTGGGATCCAACAGAACTCAACAAAATTTTCCAGGAGCAGGTGTTCAGATATAAAACCGGTGAGACAAAAAGAAAAAAAAAGTGTACTGGATGCTTGAGAGCACCTGGTGTAAACTAGACGTCACTCACTGATTCCTCTTCACTACCTTTATCCAGGTCAATATTGTCGTTTTTAGGTATATTTCTTTATATTATGGAAAATAGGAAATATTGCAGTTGAGTACAAACTAAACAAACTGCGTGAGTGTCTTTGGAATGGGCTTTAAACATTCCCACACACATTAGTCACAAATCTTTCTCCACGATTTCTTATTTCTTTAAAATCCTTTATTTATTTTGCACACTTTATTTTACAAAGAGCTTCATGATAAAACAAAGTGTAGACAATTCTACAACAGCCCAAGCTGTTTAATAATCAACACTCCATTAACAAAGCAGTAGTAAATTCACTATTAAACAGGATTTAGCAAACAGTTTAGCAAACACTCTTATCCAAACTTACTAGCATTTTTATAGTTGAGCAGGTGAGGGTTAAGGGTGTTGCTAAAAGACTCTGCACTGGTAAAACCTTTAAGTCAGTATCCAAAAATCTTAGCTGTTCGTTTCATTCAGCACTATACATAAAATCTCAACAACAACAACAAAGGAAACATGAATATACTAATAGAAGTACATGCTAATTCTTCAAACTGTGTTGGAAAAACAGACAATCACACATAAAAATGACATTATATTTGCAAAACTGTCTATAATATTATAACTGATTAAGTGCAGATCAGCTTTAAATTGACCCCGCAACAGATCAGCAATACTGTGTGTAGTCTTACTGGAAGTGTATTAAAATAAAATAAAAAATGTACATTTCTTATAAAGTGCAATATGAAAAATGAACAACTCTAAACATTCTACTCACTTTTCCAAAATCTCCACTTTCATCAGACAATGCAGACAAAACCAAACTTATACACTGGCCGATTGAATTTTATTATTTTTTTTTTAAAGGATGCATAACACTTTGTAAACAGCTTTGCTTTGATCTTCTATATGCTAACAATGGATATGAAAAGTTTTCAATTTGAAAAAGTTCTTCTGAATATAAAAGTGAATATACCTTTCAAAAAGTTATTGCAGAAGAAGCTCCTTCACTGCATCTGCTGACTGACTCTCATCCTGGAGTGCATTTTCACAATACAATCTTTCATGATTGCCTTCTTGTTCAGAGTGAACATTCTTCATATGTGCATTAAGCTGAGGTGGTTTTGAGCTTTCTTTCTGCTTGGATTCAGGAGGAACTTCCTGAGCAGTGATGATGCTGAACTCATGGTAAAGTTCCTTGGGTTGAGCACTGTTCTGCATGGCCAGCAGTATGTCAGAACTGGGACGCTCGGTCAGGTACTGAACAAGAAAAAGAAGATTTTATCAATAAGACATTTCCTAAAGAAACAGTACAGACAAGTGAGAATTTAATGGGAAAACCAACATGAAGTATATTAGTAAGGTGCTGGACCACCATAAGCCTGCAGATGCAGTGCGTCATGGCAATGACAAGTCTCTGGAACTAGACTGGAGCAATAATAAATACCATTCCTCCAAAAATTGGTGTTTTAATGATAGTGGTAATGAATGCTGTGTAACCAGGTCTCACACCAGTCTTTGATGTGCTTAAAACATACATGTTTTGCTCACAAGTGCTTGAAATGAAGAGTGACTATGAATTTTCATTTTATGTGCTATGCGTGCAATTCACTAAATACTAGAGATGCACCGATGTATCGGCCGATTTTCGGTTTCGGCCGATAAAGGCAATTTTTCACGATATCTGCCATCGGCCGATAGTTTAAAAACATCCGATTATCAGGGCCGATTACATCCTGTCAATCAAAAGAGGGCGGGGAAACACATGAATCTTGTGCTTAAGTCAAATATATATATTTTTTTTTGCTCTGCTGCTTGAGCTTTTCGCGCTGAATTAAAGGGCCAGTACATCGTTGAAAGATTTAAATAAAGATGAGTTGACAAAAAAGTATATATTGTACAGAAAAATATATTTGTAGAGTGTCACCGGGTGTGGAAACGGCACAATCGCGGGAGCGGAAAGCAGAAAAAGCGACGCGGAGCTATGAGGCAATAGGCAGCGTGAAACGTGAGACGTGCAAGGTTCAGGCGATCGGGCGAACAAGATAAACTGGGCGAGACAGAGACGTAGTCGAAAACCGTAAGTAAGTGTCGAGGTAAACTAGGAAGTCAATCAAAGTAGAAGGGCTTGGTATCGCAGAGAAGCAAGGTCACAAAGCGTATACTTTGCGATGACTCTGTGGCAAGTGATTCCCTAAATACTAGTGGTGTGGGTGCGTGTGTGAGTGTGTGTGACTGGCAGCAGGTGTCTCAGATCAGAACTCCGGGGACTTAGAGCGCATGTGTGTGTGCGAGGTGCGCGTTGCATTCTGGGATCTGGAGTCCTAATCTGACGGAGCTGTGACATAGAGTAATGTATTTCATATCCAGTTAATGATAATATATATATATATATATATATATATATATATATATATATATATATATATATATAAAAGTTTATTTGTTACCAGTTTGAAGTTGTTGATGAAGTAGAAATGCTTGTGTGTGTGGTGCGTGAATGTGAGAGTAACAGGGTGTTTTTTTTGTTTTTGTTTTTTTTTAGAAATGTTAATATGAATTAATAACATTCAATGATTTAAGAAATCTTACTTTAATCTTCAGAATTTAGTTCATGCGTTCATGTTAATTAGAGTATGTGTTTTCTGTTTATGAGACCAGGATATCAAAACAATTGCAAAAAAAAAAGGTTTATCCAAAAAATATATATCTTTGTTAAATATATGCATGCCATAATTATTAGTACTTGTATGGATTCATATGAGAAAAATATATTTGAAGTATATTCCCATTGATATTTTACATTTTGTTAGCACACCTGGGTGACTAGGAACAGGAAACTGTTCAACCATGACTTCCTGTTTCACAGGGGTATAAATATGAGGCAATACATAGGCCAAATTCCCTTAGTCATTCATGACAATGAATAATACCAAGGAATATAGCTGTGATATGCAGCAAAAGGTTGCTGAACTTCACAAAATGGGAAGTGTCTATAAGAAAATAGCACAAGCATTGAAAATGCCCATTTCCTCCATCAGGGCAATAATTAAGAAGTTCCAGTCAACTGGAAATATTATGAATCAACCTGGAATTGGACGTGTGTCTATATCGTCTCAACACACTGTGTAGAGGATGGTTCGAGTGGCCAAAAATTCTCCAAGGATCACAGCTGGAGAATTGCAGAAGTTGGTTGCTTTTTGGGGTCAGAAATTCTCCAAAACCACAATCTGAAGTCACCTACATCACCACAAGTTGTTTGGAAGGGTTTACAAAAAAAGAAAAAACCCTCTACTCTACTCTCTCAGGCATCTTCAGTTTGCCAGACACTACTGGAACTTCAAATGGGATCGGGTTCTATGGTCAGATGAAACCGAAATAAATCTTTTTGACAATAAACAACAGAGGAGGTTTTGGCGCACACAGAGAGGTTGCCATATGGTACCTCATGCCCACGGTTAAATATGGTGGTGGCTCTTTAATGTTTTGGGGCCGTTTTTCTGCCAGATAACCTGGACATTTTGTTAGGATACATGGCATCATGGGCTCAAACATCAACAGATATTAAATGAAAACCTGACTGCCTCTGCCAGAAAGATTCAAATGGTCCATGGTTGGATCTTCCAGCAAGACAATGATCCAAAACATACATCAAAATCAACACAAAAATGGTTTACTGGCCACAAAATCAAGGTCCTGGCATGGCCATCCCAGTCCCCTGACTTGAAACTTAAGGAACAAATATGAGGAGTAGACACGCTAGGAACCAGGATAAGAACGGTATAAACTAAAAAGTAAACACTAAGAAAACCATAGTGCAGTAACACAAGCATAAGCAACATAAGAACATAACAAAACCAGATGCTCAAACATAACCTAACGAGTTAATGCTCCAGCAACTATAGCTGGGTTCACACTGTATGATTTGGCCACAATTTGGTCGGTTGAAACAAACAGAGAGAATTCTAAAAGACAACTGAGATCCTACAGTGTGAAATGGCTTACAGCGGGGATCAAGTTCTGACAAGCAACAGTCGGAAATTACTATTACAAATTGCACAATGTGCATCATGTGCAATGTGGATTAAGGAAGAAACAAAGGGAACTTAAATAGAGCACTAACCAACCAGGGAAATAAGAAACACATGAGTTAAGTTACACAGATAATGGAGGAAGACAATAGAGGAAGAAGTTCTACACAGGGAATAGAGGTGCCCTCTAGTGATCCAAGGTAGAATTGCTACTGGGGGCCATGACAGAAACCTACAGAATACCTGTGGAGTGAACTGAAGAGGAAAGTCCACTGGAGTGGACCTTAGAAATTTGAAAGTTCTGGAGAGATTCTGTATGGAGTAATGGTCTCAGATCCCTTACCACGTATTCTCCAACTGCATCAGGCAAAGGGTGGAAATAATTGTTGCATGCCTATATTTAACAAAGTTTTTTTTTTGATAAACCTGTGTTGTGTTTGCAATTGTTTGATATGAATTGTTTACCAAGGGTGCAAATATTAATGGAGGGCACAGTATATATACTGTATGCCTTAATATCTAGCACCATCAACAGTCATCACAAAACACCAGCAACCAGCAGTGAAGAATTGAAAAGGTATCGTCCGACTTTACACTACAATATTCACATTAGCTCAATCTCATACTGAAAAAAATCAATCTTTCTATTTAGCTTACTTCTCTGTTACTCTCTCTCTCTCTCTCTCTCTCTCTCTCTCTCTGCTACCTCTCTTCCCCCTTTCCAACACACCTATATACAAAGACACTCACCTGTATAAAGTGCTTAGGTAATTTGGCCGGTGGGTGCAGAAATCTGATTCCTCTGTAGCCAAACCATACAACCAGGGAAATCAGGAGGACGGTAATCATAGTGACCAGGAAACTGACCAACAGCACCACTGCGATCAGCCATGACTCCACCTCATCTACAGAGAAAATGAGATCACAGTAAAGATACTTTTTTCTTTAATTTTAGCCAACAAGTTAAAGCCATATCTAAATCCTATTAAATGAGTTGCTGTGTAGAATTAACTGACATTTCATTTTTGATGTCTCTCAATAATGTATTTACTTTTTTTAATACTCATGCTGGCTTTTTACTGGTATTACTACTTCCTCATTGGATCGAATAACAACAGACTTCAAATGCAAATACACACCTGCTGAACTACAAAGCCAACACACACACAAACAATAGACTATCACTCATTCCTAAATGAGGCACTTGCAGTCCTTTATATGTGTCTCCCAATTCTCTATTTGTGATTCAAAATGGTTGCTCAAGAGGTGCTCTGTGCTCTCTTAATGTGTTCATAAAAGATGAGTTTGTTAAGAACTGAAGCAACAGCATCAACAACAATTATAAAGAAAACAATACAGAAATAATGTGAAGGTCTTCGGAGTGTCATTAATGAATTTTCTCATTGAGCAACATAACGAATACAATTCTGTGTATGGAACTCTTGTAAAAAAAAATGATTGGTTTTCGCTGTGGTTACATCACTATGATCTGATGAAACGACTCTAAACCTCTTTGAACTCTGAATGGAGAATGGCAAAACCAATCATTTTTACCAAACCATCGCAGTTAGTAATGACAGTGTGACTTTGTGAGCCTCTGCTGGTATTGCTGAAAAGTAAGCCAACGTGAAAGCACCTCTCTGACCACCAAGGGCAACAAGTCATGAAATTATGATTATGACAATAAATGCTCCCGTTACACCCCAATGCCTTTGAGCTCCCATTACACCCCAATTCCACATTTAGATGAGCTCAGGGTTTAGAGTAATTTTTGAGACAGAACCTGTCCAACACTGCATGCACCATACCATTTACATTACTGAGAATTTTTATAAACCTCAGTACTAACAATTTAAGGTGGTATCTAGACACCTGGTGCAGTAAAACCTTGTGTAGCATTCTTCTAAATATAAGGGCATATGAGTGTAAACAGTCGATATGTGTGAATATTATATTAAAAAACATTAATAGCTCTAAATGGACACTCACCACTGGCAGTGTTCATTTCACAGGTTATGTTACTCGGGAGGCTGTTTTTTATATGATTAAAAACGATCTCCACTTCCATGCAGTAGCGTGTTTCTGGTAAAAGGTTCATAAGCATATTCCTGCTATGGTCCACCAACTCCTCCTGCAGATTTCACCAACAATTTCATTTTGTAATAATTGTTTTTGTAGATAAAATGTAAAATAGACATTTTCCTCTTCAGAAAGAGTGTAGGATCTAAACTACAGTGAGGGATTTTGTACGTTTGCCCACTGATAAAGAAATGATCAGTCTATAATTTTAATGGTAGGTTTATTTGAACAGTGAGAGACAGAATAACAACAAAAAAATCCAGAAAAACCCATGTCAAAAATGTTATAAATTGGTTTGCATTTTAATGAGGGAAATAAGTATTTGACCCCCTCTGCAAAACATGACTTAGTACTTGGTGGCAATCACAGAGGTCAGACGTTTCTTGTAGTTGGCCACCAGGTTTGCACACATCTCAGGAGGGATTTTGTCCCACTCCTCTTTGCAGATCTTCTCCAAGTCATTAAGGTTTCGAGGCTGACATAAGGCAACTCGAACCTCCAGCTCCCTCCACAGATTTTCTATGGGATTAATGGTCTGGAGACTGGCTAGGCCACTCCAGGACCTTAATGTGCTTCTTCTTGAGCCACTCCTTTGTTGCCTTGGCCATGTGTTTTGGGTCATTGTCATGCTGGAATATCCATCCACGACCCATTTTCAATGCCCTGGCTGAGGGAAGGAGGTTCTCACCCAAGATTTGACGGAACATGGCCCCGTCCATCGTCCCTTTGATGCGGTGAAGTTGTCCTGTCCCCTTAGCCGAAAAACACCATCCATCCATCCATCCATCTTCAACCACTTATCAGTAATCGGGTTGTGGGGGTAGCAGTTCCAGCAAGAGACCCCAAACTTCCCTTTCCTGAGCCACATTAACCAGCTCTGACTGGGGGATCCCGAGGCGTTCCCAGACCAGTGCGGAAATATAATCTCTCCACCTAGTCCAGGGTCTTCCCCGAGGTCTCCACCAAGCTGGACGTAACTGGAACACCTCCCTAGGGAGGCGCCCTGGGGGCATCCTTACCAGGTGCCCGAACCACCTCAACTGGCTCCTTTCAACGCAAAGGAGCAATGGCTCTACTCTGAGTTCCTCTCGGATGGCCGAGCTTCTCACCTTATCTCTAAGGGAGAGGCCAGCCATCCTCCTGAGAAAACCCATTTCGGCCACTTGTACCCGCAATTTAGTCCTTTCGGTCACTACCCAACCATCATGACCATAGGTGAGTGTAGGAACGAAAATTGCCCGGTAGATCGAGAGTTTTGCCTTCCGACTCAACTCTCTTTTCGTCACAACGGTGCGGTGAAGCAATTGCAACACCGCTCCCGCTGCTCTGATTCTCTGGCCAATCTGTCTGTCCGACAAGTCTGAATTCTTGCCGAGCATATGGACACAACTCTCACATTGGGCGTACAGTGATTAGATAGCCCTAAGAAGGGAACCCTTCACCCCATACTCCCTCAGCACCTCCCACAGTAGACCCCTGGGGACACGGTCATACGCCTTCTCCAGATCCACAAAACACGTAGACCGGATGGGCATACTCCCAGGCCCCTACCAAGACCCTTGCAAGAATAATGAGCTGGTCCGTTGTTCCACGACCAGGACGGAATCCGCATTGTTCCTCCTCAATCCGAGGTTCGACTATCGGCCGAACCCTCCGTTCCAGCACCTTGGAGTATACTTTACCAGGGAGGCTGAGAAGTGTGAAACCCCTATAATTGGCGCACACTCTCTGGTCCCCTTTTTTAAACAAGGGAACCTCCACCCCGGTCTGCCACTCCTTGGGCACTGTCCCCGACTTCCACACAATGTTAAAGAGGTGTGTCATCCAAGACATCCCCTCCACACCCAGAGCTTTCAGCATTTCTGGACAGATCTCATCAATCCCCGGGGCTTTGCCACTGTGTAGTTGATTGACCACCTCAGCAACCTCCACCATGGAAATTGGCAATGATCCCCCATCAGCCTCCACCTCTGCCTCTACCATAGAGGGTGTGTTAGTCAGATTCAGGAGTTCCTCAAAGTGTTCCTTCCACCATGCAATGACTTCCTCAGTTAAGGTCAACAGTGTCCCCTCCTTACTGTACACAGCTTGGATGGTTCCCCGTTTCCCCTTCCTGAGGTGGCGGATGGTTTTCCAGAAACACCTTGGTGCCGACCGAAAGTCCTTCTCCATGTCCTCTCCGAACTTCTCCCACACACACTGCATTGCTTCTTCCACGGCAGAAGCTGCAGCCCTTCTGGTCTGTCGGTACCTTGCAACTGCCTCCGGAGTCCCCCGGGATAACACATCCAGGAAGGCCTCCTTCTTCAGTCGGATGGCTTCCCTGACCATCAGTGTCCACCATGGTGTTCGAGGGTTACCGCCCCTTGAGGCACCTAAGACTTTGAGACCCTCTCCTCCGCAGCTCCAGCAATGGAAGCTTTGAACATTGCCCAGTCGGGTTCAATGCCCCCAACCTCCACAGGGATGTCAGAAAAGTTCCGCCGGAGGTGTGAGTTGAAGATCTCACGGACAGGACACTACCCATTTTTGCTTTCCAGGTCTGTCCCGAGTCTTCCCCCACCCCTTGATCCAACTCACCACCAGATGGTGATCAGTTGACAGCTCTGCCCCTCTCTTCACCCGAGTGTCCAGAACATGCGGCCTCAGATCAGATGATACGATTACAAAATCGATCATAGACCTTCGGCCTAGGGTGCTCTGGTACCAAGTACACTTATGAGCCTCCTTATGTTCGAACATGGTATTCGTTATAGACAGTCCATGACTAGCACAGAAGTCCAATAACAAATGCCCGCTCAGGTTTAGATCAGGGAGGCCGTTCCTCCCAATCACGCTTCTCCAGATATCTCCATCATTGCCCATGTGCGCGTTGAAGTCCCCCAGCAGAACTATGGAGTCCCGTACTGGTGCCCCATACAGGACTCTATTCAGGGTCTCCAAGAAGGCCAAGTACTCTGAACTGGTGTTCAGTGCATATGCACATACAACAGTCAGAGTTTCCCCCCCACAACCCGTAGGCATAAAGAGGCGACCCTCTCGTCCACCGGTGTAAACTCCAACAAAACGGTGCTCAGCCGGGGACTTGTGAGTATCCCCACACCCGCCTGGCGTCTCGCACCATGGTCAACTCCAGAGTAGAATAGAGTCCATCCCCTATCCAGGAGTACAGTTCCAGACCCAAGACTGTGCGAAGATGTAAGCCCCACCAGATTTAGCCGGTAGCGCTCCACTTCCCGCACAAGTTCCGGTTCCTTCCCTCACAGAGAGGTGACGTTCCACGTCCTCAGAGCCAGCCTCTGCCTCCCAAGTATGGTCAGTCGAGGCCTCTGACCTTCACTGCCACCCATGTAACAGCGCACCCGACCCACACAGTTCACCCAACGAGTGGTGGGCCCATAGGATGGAGAGGGGGTGCCACGTTGCTTTTTCGGGTGTTGCCCTGCTGGGCTCCGTGGCAAACCCTGCCACCAGGCGCACGCAATCGGGCCCTCCGTCTGGGCCTTGCTCCAGACGGGGACCCCGAGCTTCCTCCGGGCAGGGTAACTCCTTCTCTTTTTATTTTCTTCATGAGGGGTTTTTGAACCATTCTTAGTCTGGCCCCAGAAAAACACCCCCAAAGCATAATGTTTCCACCTCCATGTTTGACGGTGGGGATGGTGTTCTTGAGGTCATAGGCAGCATTCCTCCTCCTCCAAACACGGCGAGTTGAGTTGATGCCAAAGAGCTCCATTTTGGTCTCATCTGACCACAACACATTCACCCAGTTGTCCTCTGAATCATTCAGATGTTCATTGGCAAACTTCAGACGGGCATGTATATGTGCTTTCTAGAACAGGGGGACCTTGCGGGTGCTGAGGGATTTCAGTCCTTCCCGGCGTAGTGTGTTACCAATTGTTTTCTTGGTGACTAGGGTCCCAGCTGCCTTGAGATCATTGACAAGATCCTCCCGTGTAATTCTGGGCTGATTCCTCACTCTTCTCATGATCATTGCAACTCCACGAGGTGAGATCTTGCATGGAGCCCCAGGCCGAGGGAGATTGACAGTTCTTTTGTGTTTCTTCCATTTGTGAATAATCGCACCAACTGTTGTCACCTTCTCACCAAGCTGCTTGGCAATGGTCTTGTAGCCCATTCCAGACTTGTGTAGGTCTACAATCTTGTCCCTGACATCCTTGGAGAGGTCTTTTGTCTTGGCCATGGTGGAGAGTTTGGAATCTGATTGATTGATTGCTTCTGTGGACAGGTGTCTTTTATACAGGTAACAAGCTGAGATTAGGAGCACTCCCTTTAAGAGTGTGCTCCTAATCTCAGGTCGTTACCTGTATAAAAGACACCTGGGAGCCAGAAATCTTTCTGATTGAGAGGGGGTCAAATACTTATTTTCTTCATTAAAATGCAAACTAGTGTATAACATTTTTGACATGCGTTTTTCTGGATTTTCTTGTTGTTAGTCTGTCTCTCACTGTTCAAATAAACCTACCATTAAAATTATAGACAGATAATTTTTTGTCAGTGGGTAAACGTACAAAATCAGCAGGGGATCAAATAGTTCTTTCCCTCACTGTATGCTTTTCTTTGGCTGCTACGATCTTAATAATAATAATAATAAACTTTATTTTATAAAGCGCCTTTAAAGCAGCTTCTCAAAGCGCTGTACATAAAAACACAAATCACAGAATTAATAAAAGTTAATTAAAACGAATAAAATAAAAAATAGTTCAGGGGGATCTTCAAGATCAAGATATCATCATTATACAGAACGCCTTTCACAATGATTTATAGATACAGAAGTAACAAAAAAATAAAGAAGGTAAATACAAACCATTGCCATTTTCACATTTCCTTCAGTCCAATAACGAATGCGATATGAAATGTTGTTATAAACACCCTTAAGGCTGCTTTTCCTTAGGGCAGGTTCAGTGATTTCAACCTCCATTTTCCCTCTTCTGCTCTGCAGCCTCACATCTGGAGCACCAATAACAGCTGCAGAAAAAGAGATGCTCATTCATTTCACTGATGATGCATATGTTGACAAATAATTCTAGAACAAATCAGATTTTAAGAAAAAGGAAAAATTTATCTCCAACATTAATTCAAAAATCCACTCACTGATGATCTCCAAAGCTTCGCATTCAGTTTCGATCCAATCAGAACTTTTTCCATTCAGTTCTGTCCGTATACGAAGAGTGTATTTTCCAAAAGGGGTGACATCATTGGTGAAATCGCAGCTCAGTGATGACACGTTCACACAAACCGAATGAAACAAATTCCATGATCTAAGAACAGAAACAGTTGCACTTCATTTATAATCTAAGAAAAAGCATCTCTCTTTTATAGACAATTTCAAGGAACATAAACAATAACAAACGAGTTTCAGTGCTACTGTGCATGTCTGGTCCTGAAGCATTTCCAGTGGTGCCACTTTTAAAACCCAGACCCATCAAAACAAAATCACCAGTGCAGTCTTATGTTTTTACAAATATTTACAAAAACTGAAAATAAACCACTAAGAGGTATTACCGGACCCTTTAAATAAGACTGAGGCAACAACACAGAACACAGAACATTAAATGTTTACATGAAGTAACTAAAGTCGGGTTCGCACTGGGGTCGTCTGAGACAAAGTTTGAGAATCCTAAAAGATTCCTATAATAGGCCAAAATCTGTAGTCTTTGATCACTAGTTTGACATGTTCCCCGACAGCTGATTAATGGGCGTTGCGATAAAATTTTTTCCTCCGATTAAATTCTGGCAATGTCAGAAGATTTGAGGCACAGTCCTGTAGTCTAGCTTGCCCTACTCCATACAAGACTTCTTGCGTGTGTCCGTTTTTCGCGTCTTGACTGTGGTACAGTCTGACATTAATGACAACTGAGATCCTACACTGTGACATGGCTTACAGTGGGGATCGTGTTCGTACAGTCTGACAAGCAACTGTCACAAAGGACTATTAAAAATCACACAGTGTGCACCTGGTTTTAGGGTGCACAGTGGCTTAGTGGTAAGCATGTTCGCCTCACATATCACATCTCCGGGGTTGGGGGTTCGATTCCTGCCACAGCCCTGTGAGCGCAGTGTTGGCATATTCTCTCTGTGCTGTGGGGATTTCCTCCGGTTTCCTCCCAAAGACATGCATATCCAGAGTGTCCAGTGTATGGATGGGTGTGTGAATGTGTATGTGATTGTGCCCTGCAAGGGATTGGCACCCCTTCCTGGGTGTACCCCGCCTTGTGCCCAATCCTCCCTAGACTCAGTAGGATAAGCAGTATAGAAATAGATAGATGGATGAAGTAATTTATCCAGACATGTACCATTAACTGGTTGATACCGAGAGCGTCTACACAAGAGTTTCCTTAGTGGAAAAGTTGGGATTGTTTGTCAGTACAATGTCTTGTGTTTGGTGAATTTGAAGCAAGTCAAACATTGTTAAAAAGTACTCTGTATGGCTTGATGCTAAGAGGTTTTAGTGGACATTGTATCTGGTTAATTAACAGTGTTAGAAAATACTACTGTCATTGTTTAAAATACATTAGCGAATGATGGAATTAACATTAACCAAGCTTAATAAGTGATGGAAAACTGTTGTTTACCATTATCTTTTGTAAACTAAAGCAGTTTGCTAATGTTACACAATACAAAATTATTGTAAAGTGTTACTCATCACATCTGTCAGCTGAATATGAATATTGTGATAATCAATAATAATAACCCCACCACCACCACCCTCAGCCAATCAACGCCCTATCTCCCAGGCCTAGTGCACATCAAACATCAGAATGGGGAAACATGTGTTGGTTGGTTGAATAAAATTTCATGGTTTTGGTGTCAGACAGGCTGGTTTCAGAAACTGCTAATCTTCTTGGAGCTGACAGTAAGGCTAACTCAAACAACCACTCTTTACACCCGCATTGAACAGAAAAGCATCTCAAAACAAACATCACATCAAACCTGGAGGCGAATCAACAATCGACTAGGCCAGTGTATATTTTTAACAAATCTATTAATCTATTAATTAAATTGAATAAAGCTGCAGCAGTGCAAATGCACAATTATTTGGTAAGGGAAGATGCTTTTTTTTTAAGGACCTGATGATCAAAGCAATGTAGAATTTCCCCAAGGTCAGGGGAAAAAATAAACAGTTTTTTGGGACCCATACAGATTGATGTGAACGGTATCACACCTTCACATTTCTAGGTCCTTGTATACTGTCATAACATTACTCTCATAATTACTGCAGTATTTTTTTCCCTTCTCAAGCTCTCTCAGGTACACGTCATTTCAGCTTACTTGTACTCAGCTGTATATCTAAAGTCTTTCCCGATGGTTGTCTGTGGTGCATCCCATTCCAAAACAAGACCAAGATTCTCTGATTTTATTCTCAAGTTCTGAGGCGGAGGGACTTCATCTGAAGGTGAGAAAACACACACACACACACACACACACACACACACACACACACATGAACTAAGGTATGAGCCAAGTAAAGAAACCTTTGATAAAATACCAGAAATCTTTAAACTGGATAAAAAAAATACTTTTGACTAAATTTTGTCATACCAATGTATACCAATGTGGTTTGCAATGCTCGATTCTAATTTGTCAGAATGTGTTGCTGTTTTTTTTCTTCTTTTATTAAGATGTAATTTTCCATAACAGCGGCTCTGACAGAAGCATTGTAATACAAATCACAGGTTTATAATAATGTATAATAATAACTTGTAGGAATACATTGTCTATAGTTCTATCATTCACTGGGACTTGTATGGTAGATGCTCTATATAATCTTGTCTTACACGACAAGATGCACGTCTTATTAATTTCAAGAGAAAGTGCAAAAATGTCTCCGGTGTCAGTGCTTTGTAAAGGTTAGACATAACATAACAGCGGCTCTGACAGAAGCATTGTAATACAAATCACAGGTTTATAATAATGTATAATAATAACTTGTAGGAATACATTGTCTATAGTTCTATCATTCACTGGGACTTGTATGGTAGATGCTCTATATAATCTTGTCTTACACGACAAGATGCACGTCTTATTAATTTCAAGAGAAAGTGCAAAAATGTCTCCGGTGTCAGTGCTTTGTAAAGGTTAGAGCAAAAGCTGAAAATTCAGACATGGGAATGTGTCATGGTGAATGGCTTTGTGCTTTCTAAGTAACATTGGCACAGGATGCCACCTGCTCTGACCTGCTACAGTAAACTGTAAGTGCTATTATTATGAAATGCAAGTGTCTCGGAGCAACAACAGCTCAGCAACGAAGCACCAGACCACACAAACTCGCAGGGTCACTGAGCAGGGGCGTTGCTACACCCTTTTTTGCTGTGCCCTAATTTTGCTGTGCCCTAGTAAAATTTTCCTGATAAATCATTGTCTGATGAAGTAGATTACAGTAGCTAGATGTTTAGCTAGATGAAGTAGATTACAGTAGCTTTTAGATGTTTCTGACTGTTTATACCTGTTTTTTATCTCTGTAAAGCTGCTTTGAGACAATGACTATTGTAAAAAGCGCTATACAAATAAAATTGAATTGAATTGAATAGCTACATATGACAATAAGCTTTTCTATTCATTGGACGTTATAATTTCCATAATTTATATGTTTTAAAACATGATTGTAACGTCAGCTGATGCAAAAATATCCTGTGCATCCTCTTCAACCATAAGCCCCGCCCCCACTCACTGTGCACTGCCTCCCTTCACAATTCCCCATGGAAACCTCGATTTGCAGGCAGACCATAATTTATAATATGGCATTGTAGCTAAGGGCTTGCTGCGATAGTCAGTTCCCGGTGTCATACGGTGTTCGGCAGCACACCGATTACATCACTTGCCCGCCGCGGCACTGTCCCCACTGTCGTGTTGCTATTTTATAGTAATAAAAATCATTTAGTTCAGTTAGGCTGCATTTACACTGCAGGTCTTGATACCCAATTCCAATTTGTTGTCTATATCAATTTTTTTTTTTGCATCTTCTTTTTAAAGTGACCCATATCTGATATCTGCATTTACACTACCCAAGGTAGATGTCACCGGAAAAGCTTAGGTTGAAAAGGAAGTTAAAAAGGCGCAATTTGCAATGGATGAAATTATAATAAGCTTTTGTTTTCCACACCATATTTAAAGGTAAGCAAAACACCGGCCTCTTAAGGCGGAGAAAAAAAAGAAGAGAGCCCTTGTTACAGCCTGGGCGAATGTAGCAATGCTGGCTACTACATCGGTTCAGAGAGGCATGTGGATGTGGCAAAAGACTCAAGATTGGTGGGATCAAGTTGTTGAAACCTAGGGTCAGGAACAGTTGGTCAGCAACTTTCATATGAGACGAGAAACTTGTTGTGTGAGCGGTTGTCACCAACTTTTCCACGATATTCAAATTTCTTGAGATGCACCTGTGTTTGTTCCTCATAGATGTATGAGATACCTTTATTCTTATGAAAATAACAAAGCTATTTATCTATTATCAGTCTGTTGCAGTTCAAATTATTGTTTTTCATTAATTTAAATTGCTTATTTGATGTAATGAAAAATTTATTCATGTACTTCATATATGAAATTCTGTTCGTAATCTCAAATTTTTTCTGAATCATTAGTGATGACATAGCAAAACAGAGAATGTCAGCCAACTGTCAGCCAATTGGTTGGCCAATTATGATGTTCCTGGAACAATTCCCTCCATTTAATTTTGCCCACATTGGACCAGTCAGGCACCATTTTGCCTCTGGTGCGAAAGTGGCCCATTGTGTGCAGCTCACATCAGGGCAGTGTCATGGGGAAATGTCACAGCAATGATAAAATCACCAATCGTCCAGTGTGGGCTGCCCACATCTAGCCATTGGGGATTTACAAACTATGGTGACATTTGTCCCACACCTTTGGCTTAATGTAGGCTGCTCACAATGATTCAATACAGGCAGCCAGCATTTAAGAATTTGGCATTTACACATTGGTGCCACACTGGCCCCACAGCATTGGCCTGATAGCATCGGCTGGCCATGATAGGCCAATGTAGGTTTTTGCTGAGTAATCATGTAGAAAGCCTTCCCAGAAGAGTGGAGGCTGTTAATTACAGATTAACGCCCATGGTTTTGGAATTATATATATATATATATATATATATATATATATATATATATATAGTAATTATATATATATATATATATATAATATATATATATATATATATATATATATATATATATATAATTACTGCGGTTGTTACACAAGGAATAAAACAATTCATGGTGTGCTGTTACTGGACACCACATCGTGGTTGATTATTTTCCTATAACAGCATTCGTCAAATGAAAGGCCATTCGTGTGTGTGTGTGTGTGTGTGTGTGTGTGTGTGTGTGTACACATACACACATATATTTTATATATATATACACAATGTTCTGTGTGTGTGTGTGTGTGTACTATAGCTTAAAGTAAGGAAGTTTTCTTCTGTAACAACACATGAAGTGTCACTGAGAACACAAAACAGTTCCAATAACACACTTCACTGTGGGATTTTTTGAGAGAGCCCGAGTTAGCTATTAAACCGCATTTATTCCCCGCAGAGCTTCAGTTTATTCACTAACCCACTTTCTGTGTGCTTTAAATGGAGGACAGAAGTCCAGCTGAAATGACGCTAAGTAGATGAGCTGCTCACATAGTGTCGCGGATGGACAAGTCTCTTGATTATGGTTACTTTAGGTTACGAAGTCCACAGAGACACTAAATCACCAATCAGGAAAAAGGAGGACGCAGAAGAGAGGAGATCTGTATAAATGAGCTTCTGAGTTTCTGATCAGCGACAAACGAGACGGAGTTTATTAATACAACAGGAGAAAAGATCAAACAGAAAGACTCACCAGTAAAGACAGACCCGAAACACAACAATATAGGGATTATTAGTGTGAAAATCATAATTCCAGACAGATGAAGTTGACCAGCATGTCCTAAAACAGGTTTCTTCTCCTTCCGTGTTGGTGTAGTTCCTCTGAAGTTCGGGATTTTTGGGGGGCGGAGACTGAAAGGAAACGAAAACGAAACTAGTAAGAGTTTGAGTTTACAATATGCTTACAATTAACTACAGAATTATTAGCAGCCTTTAAGTGAATGGGTTTAAAGGATTGTACAGAATAAACACCACAGGAGTGTGTCCCTGCTGAAGCTCTAATGGTTTCCACTACAAAAACCATTACAAACCATCAGCCATTAAAACCATTCCTATTATTGGTCCTTAATTGTATCCACTAGACATAACATGCCACCATTAGAAGGCAACAAGTTACCAGTAGAGGCTGACAAGGACCATGACAGTTTCATCCACCCATCCATTTTCTATACAACTTATCCTACAGGGCCATGGGGAACCTGGAGCCTATCCCAGGGAGCAACGAGGTGGGGTACACCCTGGAAGGGCTGCTAATCCATCGTAGGACACAATCAGAATACACATTCAGACACCCATTCATACACTATGGACACTTTGGACATGGCAATCAGCATTCCATACATGTCTTTGTACTGGAGATGAAACCCTACAGCACAGGGAGAGCATGTAAACTCGAACCCCCAACCCTGGAGGTGTGAGGCAAACATGTTAACCACTAAGCCACCATGCGCCTGCCATTATAGTTTCAGTCAGAACCAATACAATTCCTAAATACAATTCCCATTATAACCATCAAAATCGCTACAATTTCTTTTTGGTTTTTAACATAAATTAACTTTTTTCCTCTCATTTTCTGTCTTCTTTATCCTCTCCTTTCCACCCTGTACACACAACTGTTTTGTTTTTTGCTAATGACACCACAATCATACGCCTCATCAACAGGAATGTTCAAATTGCCTACAGGAAGGAAGCAGTTCTAATTACTCCAAAGTGGACTGACAGTAACTTCTTTCTTAATGTCAGCCAAAAAAAATGAATCATTGATGATTTCAGAAAAGGTGAGCACACATACACCTAGGGCACAGCAGCAGAAAGAGAGTGCAGTTTCAAATTCCTAGGAGTACACATCACAGAACACCTTGCTGGGTCAGTCCACTCTTTACATCTCATAAGTACGGTTCCTGACCAAATTCTACAGATGCAAGGTGGAGAGCATACTAACCTACATCATGGGGAGGTACAGCAGCGCTACAGTCACTGACTGCAAGGCCATCAGTGAGTAGTAAAAACAGTGAGGAGCTAATCTGCCTCCAGTGCAAGACAGTTACAACAGATGTCTGAGGAAAGCGTTCAGCATCATCATCCTTTTGTTTATGTGCTCTGTATTACAACTCTGTACTCTGTTTACATTTGTCACAGCCACTTTAATCTTGTATAATACATCTATTCTGCACTTTACATACCTCAACACTCAACTGTCAATGCCAATCAGATTCCAGTAACCGAGGCCTGGATATATTCCTGCACACTGCCCTGTAAAAAAGTATTAAAACTCTTTCTGTTGCTATGTGACTATGTTCTGGTGTGTATTCTACTTACTTCATGTCCAATGTCATATGTTATTTTGCACTAACAAATGTTATACGCTTATACCTGAGGCTAGCTTAATGACATTTCACTATATGCTACACCCCTGTATATGTAATATTCGATTCAAAGTTAAATTGAATTGAATTACACACACGCACACACACACGCACACACACACACACACACACACACACACACACACACACACACACACACATCTATCTATCTATCTATCTATCTATCTATCTATCTATCTATCTATCTATCTATCTATCTATCTATCTATCTATCTATCTATCTATATATATATATACCTCTTAAAATTACACTGCAAAGATGATGTCTTAGCAAGTGAACATATCTTGAATATAGTAAAAATGTAATCTAGAATTTTCTATAAGAAGATACAATAAAACAAATATAAATATTAGTTTCTAGACATTGTTTCTAATTTCAAGCTTTACATTTTCCTATTCTATTGGTAAATAATTTTGCTTCTTTCTAGGAGTAAGTGCATAAAATTTGCAATAAATAATCTGCTTAAAATTCAATAAATTAACCAGCTGAAGAGAAACAGTATTGTTTTAGCATCAAAAATATCTTTTAGAATTTATGCTAAAAAAATTCTACCTTTGTCTCATCAGGCCATAACACATTTTGCCACATAGTTTGGCAGGCATGGATGATTTTTCTTTCATGAAAAGAAAAACATGCAGGGAGTGACCAGTACTCGCCAGATATTCCTGCAGCTCCTTTAATGTGGCTCTAGGTCTCTTCGCAGCCTCCTGATAAGTTTCTTCTTGTCCTTTTGTCAATTTTAGAGGGACATCATGTTCATGGTAACATCATTGTGGTGCTCCATTTTCTCCACTTGTTGATGATGGGGTTAATCAGAATCACTTCAGTGAAGACACATGTATATATATATATATTAACTATTTTGAACATGAGTTGAAATGTAACGTGTGTTTAAATGTTAGTATTAACATTCTGAGCACAGTCAAGTTATAAAAGGGTATGCACACTTATGCAACAAGATTTTTCTTCAATTTTTATCCCTAAAACGTTTTTATTAGTTTTGTTTCGTAAATTTTCACATTAACACATTAAAGATGGGACAAGATCTGAAATGATTTATCTTTTAAATTTTTACATCACAAAGGCCTGCAAACTTAACAGGGGCATGTAGACTAATATCCATCCATCCATCCATCCATCTTCTACCGCTTACTCCTTTTCAGGGTCACGGGGAACCTGTGGACTCTCCCAGAAAGCATCGGGCACAAGGCAGGGTACACCCTGGACAGTGTGCCAGGTAGACTTTACATATATATATATATGACTGAAAGTTGCAGCTTCTCATGTTACTGACAAACCAAAAAAGCATAACGCATTCATAAATAAATTACCCACGGTAATTCTTGGCAACTCACTGTGCTATAAGAGGAATATTATCTCCGACATACACAATATTCAGTTTTAAAGTTGTTCATTTCTTTATTTATTTACCTATATTTTATTACTATATTAGCAGTTACAGGTGCAGTTAAAGGAAACAGGAAACTTCCGTTCTACTTCTTTTGGTTCCTGGGCGATTCCCTTCAGGATTATTGTAGGTCTTATATCCAAGTCATCAGGAGGATTTGTAACACGTTTTAATTGTGCACATGGCCAGACAGTAACACAGCACTTAAACAGTGCTGATAATGTACTTTATTGGTGATTGCAATACTGCTTTTTTTTGTTTATACTTCTTATTGAGGATGCGAATCACTTACAATCATCACAGAGCATATAGATTGAGATGAACACATTGTGTGTTGAAAAAACATGATGTAAATAAAAACTTGGCCCTCACCCTTTGAGGGCTAAAAGTAGTCTCATGAGTGATTTTAGTGAAACTATTTAACATAATAGTAGTCTATGTGTCACATTTAAAAATGCAAATCTTTCCAACTTGTTATTTGTAAAAACCTTGAGACTGGTAAGTTTCACTGTTTCATATACTACATACTACGTACATATACACTTCATTTACTTCCGGTCTAAAAAAAACAAAACAAAACAAAAAAAACCCTTTACCACCAAGATATTTACTATCATGTTTTGCCATTTTTGAGATGACTACAAGTAAGTTGTGAGAACATGTGCAGTGTACTGCACTACTTTTCCTCTTCAATTTTGTTCGTCAATCAAAAAATTACTTTGCCATGGACACATTTGATATACGGTCACGTCAGTGACATGCTATCCATTAGGTTTTTTTTTTCTTTTTGTATTTTCCACACTGTATAATGTATAACGAATCAAACCAAAAAGAGTAGCTCTTAGGAGAAGAAGAAAAAGTATTTGTCATATATACTGCTCAAAAAAATAAAGGGAACACTTAAACAGCACAATGTAACTCCAAGTGTTCCCTTTATTTTTTTGAGCAGTATACATTACAACACAGTGAAATTAATTGTTAGCATAACTCAGCTTGTTAGGATGTAGGGGTCAGAGTACCGGGTTAGCTATGATATGGTGAATCTGGAGCAGAAAGGGTTAAGGCGTTGCTCAAGGACCCACAAGTGGTAGCTTAGCAGTGCTGGGGCTTGAACCCTGACCTTCTGATCACTAACTCAGAGCCTTAACTACAGTTTCTGACTTTATTGAAGACTTTAACTAAGAACAATTGATGAGCTTTCAAAATTCATTCTTTCACTCAGGTTTATGGTCCATTCTTGAGGATTATATTATGCAAAGCCTGAAAAAAAATCTAACAGAAAATGAGTTACATTATTCTTGACTTTAAATGTGTATTGATTGCATGTTTACAAAAGAAGTAGATTTTATATTTTTTATTTTATTTTTTAATCCCTCTGAGAACGTATTGTTTGAAATTTTTCAGTGGAGGTCTGGCATTACCCTTACGATGAACTCAACATTATTCCAGCACTGCTGAAGCAACCAGCCGGTAAAAAGTGACACACAGTATATATTTGTTATTAAAACCCATCTAAAATAATTTTATGATTATTCCTATATAAACAAGAAAATATTAATAATAATGTAATAATATCTAAAATTCTAAAAGGTTAGACCTTCCTAAAATGGTTCCATACCATATTCATTGATCCTGTTTTGTTTTGCATGTTAAACTAGATGCTGATGGAGAGCAGGACAACGTGTAGGTTTAGAATTGTCCCCTGAAATGAACCCTCAAATTGCAGAAGTAGAACTGGAAGACATATGTGTGAGTACTACCATTAACTCGGTAGTCTCAGTAGTAGTCTCGGTAGTGCATTAACTCTAGGACCTTCAGAGAATTCTGCTGGAAAAATTGGTTGAGATTAGTGTGAAAACTGGCTGGAGAGACCAAGTACTGTAAGATATTATTGGCAGTGAGCAGAAAACCTATTATTCCAAAATGGTTGCAGTGGAATCCTCCGATGGCCCAGTGGTTTGAAATTGTAGAAGTAGTATGTAATATACTGTATTTATTAAGGCTTATCGTAAATTTTTGTGTTACGGATATTTATATTAAATTTGGGGGAAATGCATTATGATCACAGTAAAAAAAAAATTTCTATGACAAAAACACTCCAACTGGAAAACCCATCTACTGCAGCATTGCCCTTAAATGTATGATGCATGATGTAGGAAGCAACTGACCTGATGAAAGTAGTATTTGTCATCTATTTTTATTTCTTTGTTGTTGTACTCAAAAGAAGAGAAGTAAAAATAAAGCAGCAAAAACAAGTCTCCTGGAGAACCTTTTCTAACATCTTCAACTGGACAAAAATGTAGAAATGTTAGCAGCCTCATCATGTTATTTGGGTTTGGAAGGCCCACCAAACAAAGGATTAGAGAAACATGGAATGTTTTGCAGTGAGAGAGAGAGAGAGAAGAGAGAGAGAGAGAGAGAGAGAGAGAGAGAGAGAGAGAGAGAGATCAGTAAAAGCTTCATATTTCATTATTTTCCCATTAAGAGCACTTCACCCTTTATGTGAAGGATCTGGTGCTGGGTCTGGTCCATGTTAAAATCAATTATACAACGGCACTTCATAAGTTTCTCACTTCCTTTCCAGAAAAGGTAAGAAACTCACTAAAGCTCTTAGTAGTGGTGTGTGGAAGTTACCAAACTGGCCAGTGTAGATCAGAGCTCCACAGAGGAGCAACACCAAGAGGAAGACTGCGCACAGGGCGCTCAAAAACAGGGCCACTGTGGGACACAAGGAATAAAATGAATCTGTTGTCTTACATATGTTGGAGGTTCAGAGTCTTGCAAATGAGTTCAGCTGTTGTAGGCTATGGTTATTTACTTTTCTCTATGCTGTAAAGATTTTTTAAACAGACAAAGCAGATTACTTTTCATAGAAAAGTTACCAGGTAGGATGATGATAATAATAATGATAATATAATAATGATTATATTATTATTATTATTATTGTTATTATTATTAATAATAATAATAACAATAATAATAATAACAACAACAATAATAATAATAGTAAAGTTGTACTGTTATCACATCATAAACACGATCTACTGTTTTCTGTTTCTTTAAGCATATAAAAAAAAGAAAAGGAAAGAAAAGACAAAAAACAAATGTGACAGAAAACTATGTTCTGTGGTAATGAATTAAGCTGTACCTGTGTTGAGTGGCTGTGAACTTGTGTAGGTGCACTGAGGATCAGAAGGAAGTGCAAGGTTTTTAAAGCTTGTTACTGTAATGGCTGTGATGCAGTACTCCACTCCGGGCTCTAGATAGTTGATCAGATTCTCTCCATTGGATGCCTTCATAACAAACTGAGAAATTCAAACAAAATATTTTAACATTTCAGTTTTAAAGTTAATAATAGATCAGTAACATATAATCTTAAGTTACAATCGCTCATAAATGAAATATTACATGTTTGAAGTGTTCCATATGCATTTGCTGAAAAATACAAACAGTATGGTTCTGTCTGTACTGTGCAAGAAGAAATTCTTATTTTCAACATACTGAACAAAATCTCCGATACATACCGGTGTATATTTATAGGTTTGTATCATGGCATGTAGCAAGAACAATCTAGATAAAACACTCTCACTTTGCATTTGCACAAAAGCCTTGCTTTAAAAAGTAGCATATTTTCCATGAAGACCTTTACAGACTTGCTCTTTGCCTCTCCTTAGCAACCACAAACCAATGTGTGTTGTGAATAGGTAGAAATCCCCATGTCTGATTTAAGAGATAGACGAGGCTGTTTACAAGCAAAGGAAGTGAATTTTGCACTACATAGAGACGAAAAGATGCCTCTTGAGCTTACATTCAGAATGAATTTTCTGACAATGTCAAGTAGAGTGTCAATTTCAAAGAATGCAGATTATATATATATATATATATATATATATATATATATATATATATATATATATATATATACACGCACACACACATACATATACACACGCACACACACAGTATCTCACAAAAGTGAGTACACCCCTCACATTTTTGTAAATATTCGATGTAAATATTAGACTTTTAATGTGACACACTGAAGAAATGACACTTTGCTACAATGTAAAGTAGTGAGTGTACAGCTTGTGTAACAGTGTAAATTTACTGTCCCCTCAAAATAACTCAACACACAGCCATTAATGTCTAAACCGCTGGCAACAAAAGTGAGTACACCCCTAAGTGAAAATGTCCAAATTGGGCCCAAAGTGTCAACATGTTCTGTGGCCACCATTATTTTCCAGCACTGCCTTAACCCTCTTGGGCATGGAGTTCACCAGAGCTTCACAGGTTGCCACTGGAGTCCTCTTCCACTCCTCCATGACGACATCACAGAGCTGGTGAATGTTGGAGACCTTGTGCTCCTCCACCTTCTGTTTGAGGATGCCTCACAGATGCTCAATAGGGTTTAGGTCTGGAGACATGCTTGGCCAGTCCATCACCTTCACCCACAGCTTCTTTAGCAAAGCAGGAGTCGTCTTGGAGGTGTGTTTCGGGTTGTTATCATGCTGGAATACTGCCCTGCAGCCCAGTCTCTGCTTCACTGTGTCACAGAACATGTTGGCATTCATGGTTCCCTCAATGAACTGTAGCTTCCCATTGCCAGCAGCACTCATGCAGCCCAATACCATGACACTCCCACCATCATGTTTGACTGTAGGCAAGACACACTTGTCTTTGTACTCCTCACTTGGTTGCCGCCACACACGCTTGACACCATCTAAACCAAATAAGTTTTTCTTGGTCTCATCAGACCACAGGACATGGTTCCAGTAATCCATGTCCTTAGTCTGCTTGTCTTCAGCAAACTGTTTGTGGGCTTTCTTGTGCATCATCTTTAGAAGAGGCTTCCTTCTGGGACGACAGATGACTGGTGTGAGAGAGATGACACCAAATTTAACACACCTGCTCCCCATTCACACCTGAGTCCTTGTAACACTAACAAGTCACATGACACCAGGGAGGGAAAATGGCTAATTGGGCCCAGTTTGGACATTTTCACTTAGGGGTGTACTCACTTTTGTTGCCAGCGGTTTAGACATTAATGGCTGTGTGTTGAGTTATTTTGAGGGGACAGCAAATTTACACTGTTACACAAGCTGTACACTCAAGCTGTACACACAAAAGGTATCATCAAATATTTACAAAATGTGAGGGGTGTACTCACTGTTCAGTGAGTTCAGTGAGTTCAGTACAACTACTTGGGTCCATCAACTTAAATTATATGAAATGACTGAACAGAAATAAAACTAAGTTGAAAGATAAAAATGAAAGAAATAGTAATGTTCAACTCAATCTCATGACAAATCTGAAGGTATCTTAACTCAAGGCTTCACCTTAACCTTGACTGGAACATATGTAGCTCCCCAATTCTCAAGTCGAGGTCACGGCGCAATAACGTTCCAGAGGGCCCTGACACCTGTACAACCGCTGCTATTAAACTCTTAAAACCGGGGTGAACTGCATCATCTACACAGTGTAGTGTTTGTTTGTTTATCTACTTATGTATTTTATTTATTAATATATTTTTTTTGTTCTTTTCTTTCTTTCGTTATTTATTTTTTCTTTTATTCTTTATTCTTTATTCTTTTTTTTTGCACTTGGCCTTCTAGCTCTACAGTATTTGAATTCTTATATTGTCGATGCATTATTACTTTGTTATTTTGTTCTTCTTGTATTTTATTTTAATATACTACACTGTGTAATATTATTAGGTATAAGTCTTTAAAAGGTATGGACATTATATTTGTTGAAGTGCGCAGACTATTTATTAGATTTGAAATCAGCAGGGGACTTTTTTCTTACTGGAATTTTTCTTTTTTTTTAGTAATTTTTTTTTTAGCTTACTCTATGTCCAACCCTAGGGGTGATACACTGCTGTCTCCTTTGTTTTATGGAGACTTTGGGTGTGTGTCCCTCTTCAGCTCCAATTGGCTATTTATATTCTTATTTTTACTTTAGATTATAATTATTTTTTTCTATTAGTGTTATTATTATTATTTTTTTCTTTTCAATGAAATATTTGGGAAAGGGAAGGGAGGGGAGAAAAGGTAAATTAATCACATGAATATGAATCACATGAAATGAATTACATGTAAATGAATCACATGCAGGAATATGAATCACATGAAAATGTAAATGAATCACATGAATATGAATAACATGAAAATGATTCATATGTAAATGAATCACATGAAAATGAATCACATGCATGAATATGAATCACATGAAAATGAATCATATGTAAATTAATCACATGTAAATGAATCATATGAAAATGAATAAATAAACAAAGGCAAAACCCAATTCTACTCCTAAAAAGAGGTTCAAATGAATTAATTTCCCTAAAATCTTTTTTTTTTTTTTTTTTTTTTTGTGATAGTTACACTTTGCCTTGAGGTCATATGATCTGATTATCTCACTTGGGTTGCACAGTTACAAACATAATGAATTGCTTGGTTGTAGTTGTGCCTTTAAAAGTTTAAAAATTGATAACTAAGTGATTGGATGCTTTACCCTGTTCCACAACATGCTCAGTGTTCTGTGAATAATGAGTACTAAAATACAAACACTGGCCATTTTAACCTGTACCCGCTTATTCATTCATGAATCTGAGGCTACAGGAAAATGTCGAAAATCTCCAGCTGTCCAGTTTGGGTGAGCTTCTGCCCTTGGTTGCCTCAGATTCCTGTTCTTGTCTGACATGAAAGGAACTGTAGCTCATCCACCTCAAGGGTTGAAGAGCATTCTGAGATGTTTTTCTGCTCATCACAGTTGTAAAAAGTGGTTATTTGAGTTACCATAGCCTTCCTATCTCATCAGCAAGACATTTCTACCCTCTTTGAACTCCGTCAAGGCTTCTGTGGCCATTTGAGTTTGAGTTATCAGTGTTATTTTGGACAAATCAGTATTGTTGATGGTTTCATTATAGGTGCATTCCCAATTTTCTCTTTCTCTTTCCTTCTGACAGACAGTAGCCTATGAGTACATGTGTAATGGCAGAAACAACTGTGACAACCAATGAAAACATAGAAGAAGCAGGACTAACCTGGTCAAGTGTTGTTCTTAAAGAGCGATGTGCAATGACAGTACGTATTTATGGCAATCCTTATAAAGCCTCTGTGTAAATAGGTTATCTGCATCTCATTTCAGTTCAGCTACCTAACAGAACATGCTATAAAATAGTCCACTTGTGAATTTTTATTTAATTCTAAGATTGTCTGAAGCATTATGTCTTATTTTCACGTCTTTCCTTTTCATGTTCATGTCATTTTAGAAAATGACTAAAAATGTGGTCAAGACAAACATTTACAATCAATTCATATCTTCAAAATAATTTATTTATAAGTGTTTTTTGTTTTTGCGGTTGCCTCTAATGCTTTCATCTACACAGCTATCATGAAGAGTGCAGTACCCAATGCAGGAAACAGCCAGCAGGAAGTGATGCACCTGGCTTCACCTCCTAACTGAAACTTGCATAGCTTGCTCCAGTTCTTATTTACTGTCATTGTTTGTCATTTGTGAATTCTTATGAATTAGTGATCATGAAGCTGATTTGGGACAACATGCCAGACTCACCTGTGCTTTGTCTCTAGTCCTGGAAACATTGACGGTATACCCTTGATAAAGGTACGTCAGTGGGTCGTGTTTTTGCTCCACACGGAGCGGTGGACTTAGTTTCAGCAGGAGGCAATTTCCACAGCCGGTTAGAGACACAAGTGGAGGACCCAGAGTTGCTGTAAAGGTCAAAGGTCAGAAATCAGTTGGAGGAAGCCAAAGAATTGATGGAACGTAATCAGATATGGAGATTCGATCCACTTTATTAGGTTTATCAGATTGTGGTGTGGATTATAGACTGGCGCCTCCACACATGATTGAACCCTCACAGTCTGTGAGCCTTTCACTCACGTGTGAGTATAGTGTAAACTCTATATAAATCCATTGAAATCACACAATTACACTTTCTATATGTGGTTAACAGTTTTTTAAAATAAGATAATCTACAAAAACTTGTAGATTCCTAGAAAAATATTTGCAAGGTAAGAGTTACTTACTGTCCACCAGGGGAGTAAAGAATTTAGATGTGGTCCAGTTAGATTCCTGGTCCTGACTGAATGCTTGCACTCGGGCTTGATAATGACCAAACGTTTCCTTAAAAGTTGTTGTCAAATCACAAGACTCGCCAATTTGTAAGTCAGAACAGCTCTTCACTGAAATCCAGAGCTTTCTCCTTGAGTGGGTATATAGGAGAGCTGTCACTTTACTTATTGAATTGCATAAAAGGCCATTTTAGAGACATAGAGCACTCAGAACCATGCCTGTCACAATTATTAAAAATAAAAAATTCTATTGGTGAACACTGGTTTTCACCTTTCACCAAATGGTTTTTTATCCTTTTACTTTTCTGATATATTTCAATAATTTTATTTATTTAATCTCTCCTGGAAAATCTTTTGATTGTCGCATAATGTGCTGCTTGTTGAGACATTTTAGCCTGGAAAACATTGCTGGAAAGGTTCTATTTAAAGTGATAAGAGGCCTGGCAGGAATCAAGCCAGGTTGTGTCTAATCTAACTGAACTCAATTATCAATTAAATTTGTTTAAGTATTTGGCCAAGTAACTAAGGGGGCAATTATTTTTTTGGTGTTGGATAACTTTTTTTCTTCCAATAAATGTTCGACATGTTTGTCTAAAAACAAAATTTTGCTTTTACTCAGGTGGCCTTTGTCTTATATTAAAAGCTGTTTGAAGATCTGAAGCAATTGTGACAAATATGCAAAAATAGAACAAAATAGGAAGGGACAAATACTTTTTCCACAATTTTTACCTAGGTGTGGAAGGCATGACAAATTATGTTTGCTGACATGTTCTACTGGATTACATTACATTTATAGGATAGAACAGTAAAGATTGTGGAATTACATAGATAATCTTCATCAGCTCTAATAATCACAATTTAATTGATGTATTAATAAACACGTAAAAATATTAAACTTGAGTACTTGAGTTAAAGATCAGTGCTCCAAATTTATTGCTATCTAGAGAAATGATCTGGTGTAACAGGAGCTTCAACTTACTTCTGATTATAGCTCTGCACTCTGAAGTGTGTGACAGCTGCTGTGCCAGGTCCTGGTGTCCATGTGAGCTTGTGCTCCAGATTAAAGGAGACGATGGATAGGTTTTGGGGAGAGGTGAGTGAACAGTGCACTGGGAAATAAAATAATTATTTTTTTAAAAAGGAGATAAACTAATCAAAATGGAGTACACACACACAAACACACACACACACACACACACACACACACACACACACACACACACACACACACACACACAAAGGAAACAGCCAGAATGTGGCCTTACCAATATCTATGGAAAGAGAGACTTCAAATAAGGTTTTAAATAAGTCAAAGCAAACAAAAATATTTCACCAGATTCACAAAAGTTTTGGAAACGCTGACTTTCTTGTTACTCGTATGCATATGCTGATCACCTGTAAAGTGCAAAACCCATTCCCGACTCAAAGCAAAGCTCATTTGCGTTTACTGACGCTGCGCATTAAATACTAAATTAAAATATTTTAAAAATAAGAAATGAATAAGAAATAAAATAAGAAATATGAAGTATATGTACAGTAAGTTGTGCAAAAAGAGATGTACAACATAAGCAGAGAATGTGCAACAAAATGGATGTACAAAATATGCATTATGTTATACATAGTAACAATACAAAGTTCAATGTGCAGTGTGTGTAATGTTGGTGGAGCGCAGAGTGACTGTAGAGTCAGTAAGGGATCCTAAGGGATCTGTATGGTGGACATGTCTGTGTTGAGGAGGCTGATGGCCTGAGGGAAGAAGCTCCTCCTGAGCCTCTCAGTTTTAACCATCAGACTCTGGCAGCGCTTGCCTGATTGCAGAAGGCAAAACAGACAGTTATTGATTTTGGCAGCTCTTGTACTGCACCGCCTGGTGTAGATGTCATGCAGAGGGGAGAGCAGACACAGAGACAGGGGCAGCGTTTGCATATGGCAGAGTATGGTAGTTGCCATACCTTGACATTGAGACAAAACAATGGAAATAAACAGCTCATGATGATGCTCGTTAAAGATAATCCAAATATAGAAGAATAGTTCTGAACATTGGTAGGTTCCTAATAGGGACAATTCATGGTAGCAGGGGGTCTCTTACGATGAGTGTGAAATATTTTTCCTTATTTTCTATTATTATGAGTCAATCAGTTAAGATCAGTTCAAGGTGATTGATGCTTACTCATGTTCTCATGAAGTTTTTGGATTTCTGTCTTTGAGTATGTTTTTGTCAAGGTGTTTTATCTTTTGTCTTGTGTTTTTCTCACGTTTTCCTTAACTGGCCTTGGGTATGTTGCTTGCAAGCTGATAATATCAAGAAAAAAAGCCAACTTTATCCAACTTATATTTGGATTAGATTGAGACTACAAAACTCTGTAGTACCCAGGGTGTCTCTGCATGCATAATAAACCATCTCTTTGACTATACCCTCGCTCTTGGTCTCCTGATTCTCCAAACATCTTACTTCTGGTGAGGCTGAAGCATTTTAATCATCCAGAAAAGATTTACTTCATGAGTGCTGCTGTTATGATCTTAACGGTGACTTCTCTGATTGGATCTCTGATTGGTAGTGTAGTTCTTTATGGGTATTTTGGCATATATATATATATATTGGGCGTCCTGGCGTGGTGCGGCCAAAGCTCTCCCCAAGCGGCCGCTGAGTTTCATCGCTAAATGCCCTCATCTGACTCACCAAAAGGTGGCTCCGGCCAGACCAGCATACGGCCCTCGACGTGGCGGAAGAGGTGGCTATGGGCCGGTTCCTGAGGGCGTTACCCCGGATGGCACGACAGGCCATGGGGGTCCAAGCACCGCGAACGCCCCAGGAGCTCCTAATGGCCCTGGAGCGCACCACCGCCACCCTCGAGCTCAACCCGCGGGACCCACAACCCTCTGACCTACCCCTAGGGGCCTCTGGAGTCCGGTCTGACCGGCCACGCCCAGCCGGCACTTGGCGAACCCGCCGGAGGTCGCCCGCCCAAGTAACTCCCACCGACGAGCCCATGCCCACGGAGCCGGAACTGGGGCCTCCCGGACCGACACAGAAACCTTGGCTGGCCAGCTGCACCCTCCATGCACGACAGTTGCCGGAGGGGCCCACTCAGAAGGTGTGGATTGCAGGGAGGCCGATCACCGCACTGCTGGACACCGGGAGGACGGTGACCCTCGCCCAACCGTCCATCCTCCCCAGCGGACTCCGAACAGGGGAATCCTCACGGGGACCTGCGTTCATGGGGACACCGGGAAGTTCCCACAGACGAGGCAAGGTGCCGATCACGATTAACCGTGACTGTGTTCAAGTATATTCATAACTATATTATTACCTATTTCTGATCTGAAAACTATGTACATCCTTTACAACTCACTCTTGTGAATAGGTTATCTTGGTCACATGATACGTTGAAACCTTACCATAGAGACCAGAGAGCATTAGGGGGAGAGAGGATGTTACGAGGACGCTGCTAATAAAGTTGCGATTTCACATTGGATGCCGTTTATTATATTTTTAAAAAATACCCCCAATTTTTATGCCGGTCCTATCATTTTATTTTGTTGTATTTATCCGCCGCACCTTAAAGGCTGATCCGTGAAAATATTGTCTGATATTTAACCGGTCTGTGGCGCAAAAAAGGTTGGGGACCGCTGCTCTATATCGATTAACCCTATGTCTGTTGTCGTCCATCAGGTGAACCGAGAGGGGAGCTTTGGTCGGGAACAGAAGGAGGACAACCAACTCAAGCACTGCTGGGCCCAAGTACGGGTTGTAGAGGGGGTCGACCAAAACCCCGACCTGAGACTTCCCACCTCGTACTTCCTCGTTCGGGGTGGCCTCCTCTACCAACGGGCCTACCGCCGCGGGGAGCAGGTAGATCTCCTGGTGGTACCAAGGACGAAAGCGCCACTCGTCATGCACCTCGCCCATGCCCACCCACTCGGCGGTCACCTGGGACCGCGGAACACCTTGGAAAAACTGAGGGACCGATTCATGTGGCCCGGGATGAGTGCCGAGGTCCAGAGATTCTGCCAGCAGTGTCCCCAGTGCCAACGCACCCCTCCCCGGAGGCCCCCGCCGGCGCCCCTCATCCCTCTACCCATCATCGGCGTTCCCTTTGAGCGCATCGGCCTGGACCTCGTGGGGCCCCTCTCCAAGTCGGCCCGGGGCCACGAGTACATCCTGGTGGTTGTAGACTATGCCACCCGGTACCCGGAGGCGGTACCACTGCGCAAAGCCACCTCCCCCAACATCGCCAGGGAACTGGTACTCTTATTCAGCCCCGTGGGAATCCCCAAAGACATCCTAACCGACCAAGGTACGCCCTTTGTCTCCAAGTTAATGTCTGATCTGTGTCGGCTGTTGCAGGTGAGGCACCTGAAGATGTCGGTCTACCACCCCCAGACTGACGGGCTGGTCGAACGCTTCAACCAGACGCTCAAATGGATGCTGCGGCGGGTGGTAGACGAAGAAGGGAGGAACTGGGACCTCCTCCTCCCTTACGTACTCTTTGCCATCCGGGAGTGTCCCCAGGCATCCACCGGCTTCACCCCCTTCGAACTGCTGTTCGGCCGGCACCCTCGAGGACTGGACCCCTGGCACCCTGGACGTCGCCCGCGAAGCCTGGGAGGAACAGACGTCCCCATACCGCTCGGTCGTGGAATATGTATGGGAAATGCAAGACCGGATCGACCGAGTAGGACCGATAGTCCAACAGCACATGCGCGCCGCCCAGGAGGAACAGCAGTGGGTGTACAACCACCCGGCGCAGCCTCAGGAGTTCCACCCAGGGGACCAGGTACTTCTTCTGGTACCCAGTAGCGCCTGCAAGTTCCTGGCCCGCTGGCAGGGGCCCTACACCGTTCTAGAGCGTCAGGGCGCCGTCAACTACCGCCTGCAACAGCCCGGTAGGAGAACGGACGGGAAGCTATACCACATTAACCTGTTGAAGAAGTGGGTAGAACCGGCTCCGGTGGTTTCAGCGTACGCCGCCCTGGACACAGATCAGAACAAGCGTGCTTTGGTTGACCTCAGGGAGGACCTCACCCCCGCCCAAAGACAGGAGCTCCTCGAATTCGTGGACCAATTCGCGGACGTGTTCTCCTCCTTCCCGGGAAGGACCCAAGTGGTGCGCCACCACATAAAGACACATCCAGGGGTAGTGGTGAGACAGAGGCCCTACCGTGTCCCAGAGGCCCGGCGTAAGGCCATCGAGGAAGAGGTGGAGCGAATGCTACGAGACGGAGTTATCAAAGAGTCCAACAGCTCCTGGTCCAGCCCCATCGTGGTAGTGCCAAAACCCGATGGGAGCATCCGGCTCTGCAACGACTTCCGCAGACTCAACCAGGTCTCGGATTTTGATAGCTACCCCCTCCCCCGAGTGGACGACCTTGTGGAGCGCCTGGGGAGGGCCCGATTCATTTCCACCCTGGACCTCACCAAGGGGTACTGGCAAGTGGCCCTAGCAGCCGACGCTCGACCCAAGACGGTCTTTAGCACCGCCACGGGCCACTGGCAGTACCGGGTTCTCCCCTTTGGACTACATGGGGCACCGGCCACCTTCCAACGACTGATGGACTTCGTGATACGGCCCATCGTAGCTTTGCAGCGGCCTACTTGGATGACATAGTCATCCATTCCTCCACCTGGTCGGACCACCTGTTCCATCTGGGGGAGGTCCTAAAGGGACTCCGGGATGCTGGCTTGACTGCCAACCCCAAGAAATGTCACCTTGGGCTAACCGAGGCGCAGTACCTGGGATACCGCATTGGGCGTGGGATGCTAAAACCCCAGGCAAAGAAAGTTGAAGCGGTGAAAGGCTACCCTCGGCCCACGTCAAAAAAACAGGTGCGTGCCTTCTTGGGGTTGGCGGGGTATTATCGGAGGTTTGTCCCTAACTTCTCTGCGATAGCCTCCCCTCTTTCAGACCTGACCAAAAAGGGCCAGCCGGACCAGGTGAGGTGGACAGCCGACGCCGAGCGGGCCTTCCGGACTCTGAAGGAGGCCCTCACCAGCGAGCCGGTGCTGCGCAACCCGGACTTTACCCTCCCCTCCTCGGTGCACACCGACGCATCCGAAACCGGGCTGGGCGCAGTTCTCTCACAAACCTTCGAGGGAGAAGAGCACCCGGTACTCTACATCAGCCGGAAGCTGTCCTCAGAGAGAAGGTATGCCACGGTGGAAAGAGAGGCCCTGGCAATAAAATGGGCCATTGAGGAGCTGAGGTACTACCTGGCGGGCCGACCCTTCATTCTGGTGACGGACCATGCTCCCCTCCAATGGATGGCCAAGGCCAAGGACACTAACGCCAGGGTAACTCGTTGGTTTCTCGCCCTGCAGGACTTCTGTTTTCAGGTCCAACACCGGGCAGGGACCCTACACGGGAACGCAGACGGGCTCTCACGGAGGGACGTGCTATGGGCCCACCACCCGGCGGCAGTAGGCTCGGAGCTGGGGGGGTACTGTCGCGACGGACTGACACTCGGCGCGAGGGTAAAGATAATCGCTCCTTTTCCAACTGCCATACCGGCACAAAGCAGGCAGCCCCGCGTTGGACCTAGCATTAATCGGAAAGGACGCCATGCCGGGGAGGACCCACCGATGCCGTACTGTCCAGGGATTGGAGGATCGGATGGAAGAATTCCACCACTCTCTACCCGGATGGCTGAAATAAAAGGACGCCCTTCCGCCTCGGGAAAGTTGAGTACCGACTTACCGAAACGGTTGGCGTCCGAAACGGATCTTCGTACAGGTATTCACCCATACTCCCTTTAAAGCTGACTAATCGCTCTCTCTCTCTCCCCCTGCATATACTTCGGCGGTAAATAAATCAAGATTTTACTTCCAGTTCCAGAACACTGTTGTTGTGTAGTTGCAGTTACTTGCATTAAATAATCACTTGTCTTTTTCGATTAGCTGTGAACATACTAAATTAAAAATGAAAAGAAGCAGGCCTAAACAATCCTATTTCGATTTTTTTTTTAAACAAAGAAATTAAATAGCAGGAGAATGGGGGAAGCAGCAATGAAACGAATGAGGACCGAATAATAATAAGAAGAGACTAAGTCACTTAATGCTCATATCTGTGGAGAAAGAGTTGGTGAAATGTTTTGATTTATAGAAGCTTGTCACCAACTTTGCACTAAACCTTGCTGCTACCCATTTATGGAATACAACCTGCACTGCAACAAAAGGTAAGACGTGTTTTTATATTTAATGCGGTTTTCCATCCATCCATCTTTCTACCGCTTACTCCTTTTCAGGGTCACAGGGAACCTGAAGCCTATCCCAGGGAGAATCAGACACAAGGCGGGGTACACCCTCACACACACACACACCCCCATTCATACACTACGGATACTTTACACACGCCAATCAGGACTGGAAACTGGAGTACCCGGAGGAAACTCCCGCAGCACGGGGAAAACATGCAAACTCTGCACACACATGGCGGGACTCGAGCCCCAGACCCTGGAGGTGCTAACCACTAAGCCACCGTGCATGCTTCATATTTTACTCTATATCTTAGGTTCATAGTCTGTTAACTCTATGCGCTATCAAACAATTTTAAAAATCTTTTTGTTTCGGGTTGTCATGACAATGTCTGGCTGGTGGGTTTGGACTAACTGTCACAGTATGAATGGCAGATAGTTTTGTGTATGTTGATATTATCAGCCTGATAAACAGTCTAATTTTAGTAGTTCAGTTGCTGGAGTTGGACTTTGGCAGAAATTGTAGCTTTGAAAAGCAAATTTTAAACAGCCTAAAACTTATGCTGTTTCAGAATTTGCATTGCTTATGTATTGTTGTACAGTACACGTCTGTGCATGTCTGTGGCACATGAATGTAAATTCTTTTAGTATGGTTAGTATGTGGTTTTATGGTTCCTTTACTTGGGAATGTTGTTGTTGTATGGCCAGAGGGAATTATGCTACACCCTAGGTTTTTGTGAAATGTCGCCATTGCCCAGAGATGTACTCAGCTAAGCGTTCCATTCTCTGCAGGGCTTTGCATCCTGGATTGAGCAGTTTGTCTGCATGGATGAGGGTAGTGTGAACAATATGAGAGATTGCATCCTCAGTAGACAATTGGAGTGGTAGGTGAACTGGAGTGGGTCGATGGTGTCAGGAATGGTGGATCAGATGGAGTTTTTGATAAGCCTCTCAAAAGACTGCAGGATGATTCTCATTTAGGCAAGAGGGCTTATAGTTCTTTGGCACAGGAATGACCACAGATTTTTTTAAAGCAGGTGGGGACCACACACTTAGCTAGGGACTCATTGAAGATATATGTAAACAAGCCAGCTAGCTGATCAGCACAGGTACATGGCCAGAAATTCTCTAGTTCCAGCCGCTTTCCTGATGTTCACATGCTTCAGAGCCCTCCAAACCTCATCGTCCGAGATGGTGTTTGTGCAATCATCGCTAACAGAGATGTTTCGTCCTGTAGCACTAGTTGGCAGGCTAGTGCTAGCGTGATCAGCCTCAAAGCACACATGGAAAGTATTCAGCTCGTCAACCATATAAGAGTCAGCTCTCACCGTGGCACCACAGTTGACACCACAGCTCTCATAGATCTCACCACAGCATGAGGATGTGTTTTTGTTAGAGACACCAAAGTACTTCTATAAGTTGCTCTGGATAAGGGCATCTGCAAAATGCTGTAAATGTAATTTTAAAAAAATTATATACCTGATACCTTTTGTATCAGCCCACCCAATTTTTAGGTGAGCATAAGTGTAGTAATTGAAAGTCAACATAATGTACACCACCATGGGGTATGTCAAGGAGGAGCCTTCCAACCAGGCTGGAACCATCTCCCACTCTCCCTCCCCCACTTTGGATCTTGTTCAGCCTGCCGTGTTGATGGAGAATGTTGTTCATCCTCCCTGCTCGTCTGAGCATGCCGCTCAGCATTCCTATTCAGCTGAGGATACCTCTCAGTCTCCCTGTTCAGCTGAAAATGTTGCTCCACCTCCCAGCGCGATCAAGAGCTCTGCTTTTCTTCCCTGCTCCGCCTCGAACTTCACTATGCCAGGCTCCACTTCGAACATTGCTCCGCCTTCCTGCTCAGTTGAGGACATCACTCTGCCTTCCTGCACAGCTGAAGATGTCACTCCTTTTCTTTGCTTCGCTCCCACTTCTTGCTCCTTGGAGGACATCGCTCCCACCTCATGTTTCATGGAGAGCTTCGCTCCCCCGTCATGCTTCACGGAGAGCATTGCTCCCCCCTCTGGTTTTGTGGAAAGCATCGCTCCCCCATCTGGCATTGCGGAGAACCTCACTCCCCCCTCTGGCCTTACAGAGAACTTTACTCCCCTCTAGGGCCTCGCGGAGAGTGTCGCTTCCCCCTCTAGCTCAGTGGTTAATGTCTCTCCCCCATCGGGGTCTGCCTTGAGCTTCGAGCCCCACGTTGGCTGTGCAGTGACTATCACTCCATGCCCAAGCCAGGCTGGGGATATTGTGATCTCTCTCTGGTATGGAAGAGACCACCACATGTCCGTACCACAGAGAACATGCTAAGCATCCTTTTTATGGTCCTGCAAGTGATGACATTCAAGGAAACTTTCGAATACTTTGGGATCTCTGCTCTGGGTATTCAGGATCCCCTCCTGGGAGGTTCTGTCATGGATATGCTCGGAGGCTACTCTGGACTACAACTCCTAGGAACTACAACTCCTAGGAATATATATATATTTATTCCATGTCTTAGTGTTTTTGCCACGTGTTTATAGCTTCTATTGTGTTTGTTTATTATTACTATTAAATTATTATTATTATTAAACATTTATCTGCACTTGCATCAACCTCCGCCCATAAATCATGACAATTAAAACTAGTTTTGCTTTTCCATGAACATGGTTCCGCAAAGAATTATGAAAAAAACACATATTAAAGAAAATCCCCAAAACAACAGTGACATCACCAACAACTTCCACATGGGAAGGGGAAGTTCAAAGTAGTTCAAAGAAGACTTCAAGAGCCCATACCATAGAGTCCATACCACAAGATGCAAACCACTCATCAGCAGTAAGAATTGGAAAGCCAGATTGGAATTTGCAAAGAAATACAGAGATGAGCCACCAAAGTTCTGGAACCAAGATTAACCTCTACCAAAGTGATGGAAAGACCAAAGGTTGGAGACAGAAAGATGACACATGATTCAAAACATACATGCTCTGTGAAACATGGTGGAGGAAGTGTCATAGTCAAGCATGGCTGCTTCTGGAACAGGCTCACTAATCGTAATTGATGATGTAACTCATGATGGTAGCAACAGAATGAATTTAGCTTACAGAAATTTACAGGAACATTTTGTCTGCCAATTTATAGAGAAATGCATCCAAATTAATCAGGAGGAACTTTATCATGCAGCAAGACAATGATCCAAAACACGCTGCCAACTCAACAAAGGACTTTATCATGGGGAAAAGTGGAAGGTTTTAGACTGGCCAAGTAAATCCCTTAAACCAGTGAGCATCATTTCACCCCCTGAAGAGGAAACTGAAGGGAGAAACCTCCCAAAACAATAACAACAATTGAAAGAGGCTGTGGTAAAAGCCTGGAAAAGCAACACAAAAGAAGGAACCAACAATGATGTTAGTGAGTCACAGGCTTGGCGCAGTTATTGCAAATAAGGGATATGCAACCAGATATTAAGTGCTATTTACTTTAATTTGCTTCAAGACTATTACTATACTTATGCTCACCTAAAAATTGGGTGGTCTGATACAAAAGGTATATGTTTCATGTTGTTTAACACATATAGATAAATAAATAAACGATGAAATCTCATATCCCTCTTTTGATCTCAAACCCAAATGTCTTCAGTCTACGGCAAAAACAAATTAATTGGCCTTGCTGTTCCAGCAGTATCAAGGGGGACTGTATATCTTGAGTTTACCATTACCAAATGCTTATTGGATGTCAGATTTCTAGTTTCACCTTTTTTGTGTGGTTTTTTTTTACATTTGAAATTGTGTTGCCAGGGGCATTATAGCCATAGTCATGTTGTGTGTGTTCACATGAATACTTATTCAGGAGCTGATTATGTAAGTTTGAATCTCAAGTAGCATGTACTCAGATTGTTAAAAAAAAAAAAAATATCCAGGTTTGTCATGCAGCTTCAGGGTCATATAAAACGCATAAGACTAATTCTTATCCTCTGAGCACAATGAAAATGTTTATACAATAAATTTACTGTAAGAAAAGAATTACTACACTGATATGTCAGTATTAAATGGTGCTTAATGTTAAAATAGTTGTCAATCTGTAAAACTCCCATTTAAAACAATCAAAGATAAACATAAAAGTTTTCCATACCTTCCTGTATTAAAAATAAAAAAATTGTCCACACTATCAGTATCCCGTGCTGTCGTGTGCAGTTCATCCTGGCTGACCGCATTGTGGGTGTTTGTTATTATTTATCGTGTGGATGTGTTTCTGCATGAGTGAGCTGTGTGAACTAGGGTGTGTTAAATATCAGAGGATGGTTTCTTTTGGTGGTGGGGAGAACTAAGTTTCCATTTCCCCACAAGTCCCTCCCTGCATAGAGAGATCATAAGCACCACACACACACACACACACACACATACAAAAGCACCATATGTATGTGAAGGTAGCAGTACAGAACTTTCACAAATATAATGTCTCTTTTCTACTTTTCCTATTTCATTAACATGTCATTCCTTAACTTTTGCTAATCCAATAGTGTTTTGGAAAATACTGTACTGATCAAAGATAAAAGAGAATGTTCTAAGTCATTCCATTATTACGAATGTGAAAAATTATGGCATTATATACAGTTGCAATCAAAATTATTCAACCCCCATTGCAAATCAGGTTTATTGTCTAAATTTAGCTTTCAGCTGTTTACAATAAACAAATCAAACAAAAGCAATTGAAATAGTTCAACACTAATGCTTCAAGTGGCTTCCCCAAATTCAACCGAAAATGAAACTTAATGATTTCTCCAGTCTCAAAATGATTCAACCCCCTGAATAGAATCCCTCACAACAGCACAAATATGCAAAACAGGTGTTGTCTCAAGCACACCTCATGCAACTAATCAAGGACTTCATTAGTTGCACCAGGTGAGCTTGAATTTTGGGAGGTACTGCATGCTGGGAACACCCCCAAAAAATCATTTTGGAGCTTCTCTTGGCCCAGTCCTCTAACCATCCACAATTTGGCCCTTGTCAAAGCGGCTCAGATCCTTCCACGTTCCCATTTTTCCTGCTTCCAACACAACTTTGAAAACCTGAATTCGGGTTGCCTTTAGGATTTCTGCAGCATGAAATTGTTTCTACTGATGAGCCCTTTAGCCATGTAGTTCCCTACTACTGTAATATACCTTCTCTTCTTGAACCCATAGGTTTTTTTTTAGCATCATTTGCAACTCGAATAAAAATCTAAGGAGTTTAAAAAATGCCGGTTAACCAACAGGACTTGTACTTGTACTATCCAAACTATATACAGCTGTACATACACATAGTTTATTCCCAAGATATTCCAAAGACAGAGAGAGGGAGAAAAAAAAATATATATATGATTATATCACTTACAAAGATACTAATACAAACATGCTTTTAAAAACCATGTGAAAAAATAAACACACGAGCATGTTGACAAACAGACCTTTTTTAACATCAGAGTTACAATGGTAGCACTCCTGTATGTGAAATAACCTTTGCTTTGACTTAGAAAACAGTCAAGAGGTGACAACAGATCCTGATACAGCTAACCGGAGCTAGTAATGGTGAGGTCATGCTTCTAAGGAAGTGTAAACCATAACATGAAATGAAACTAACAGCCTTTCTGTTTAACATTGACATTATACAACAATTTACAACAATTTACATTATAGCCAATACTGAACATGATATAGGCAGTAAAATCTGTGGAAAAAATAGCACTGCAAGTGAAGACATCATAACTATTATTGCAGGACTGGCATAAAACAAAAGAAAAGTATACTGTGATAACACTGTGAAAAGAACAGTATCTCACAGAAGTGAGTACACCCCTCACATTTTTGCAAATATTTGATCTATATCTTTCCATGTGACAACACTGAAGAAATGACACTTTGCTACAATGTAAAATAGTGAGTGTACAGCTTGTATAACAGTTTAAATTTGCTGTCCCCTCAAATCACACAGCCATTAATGTCTAAACCGCTGGCAACGAAAGTGAGTACACCCCTAAATGAAAATGTCCAAATTGGGCCCAAAGTGTCAATATTTTGTGTGGCCACCATTATTTTCCAGCATTGCCTTAACACTCTTGGGCATGGAGTTCACCAGAGCTACACAGGTTGCCAGTGGAGTCCTCTTCCACTCAACCATGATGACATCAGCTGGTGGATGTTAGAAACCTTGTGCTCCTCCACCTTCCATTTGAGGATGCCCCACAGATGCTCAATAGATTTAGGTCTGGAGACATGCTTAGCCAGTCCATCACCTTCACCCTCAGCTTCTTTAGCAAGGCAGAGGTTGTCTTGGAGGTGTGTTTGGGGTCGTTATCATGCTGGAATACTGCATACTGATCATGCTCTGTTTCAGACCATGACACTCCCACCACCATGCTTGACTGTAGAAAAGACATACTTCTCTTTGTACTCCTCACCTGTTTGCTGCCACACACCGTTGACACCATCTGAACCAAATAAGATTATCTTGGTCTCATAATCCATGTCCTTAGTCGGCTTCAGAAAACTGCTTGCAGACTTTCTTGTGCATCATCTTTAGAAAAGGCTTCCTTCTGGGACAAGAGCCATGCAGACCAATTTGATGCAGACCCCCGAATACCCTTAAGCTGGGGGAAGACTCTGTTTGGTTTTTGTAGCCAGAGGTGGCTGGTCTTGTTGACCTTGCCAATCGTTAGCTCTCTACTGTCGACAGAGTCTCCCAACTGCGAGGCCCATGCCTGATAGGCCTCGAATTTGGATCTAATCACAACTCCGGCCTCCCTGCATGATATATTAATTTGCCGTTCAATTTTCCTGAATGACTTTTGGTTAATGGACAAGGCACAGAGCGTATCCTTACTTGATAGAAGTTTTTGGAATCTGGTTTTCTGGGATAGAGGAACCGTTGAGCTTATACAAAAAATACCCAATCCCGCATTACAAACTCTTGAATGGAGGAAGGCCACCGGTGTGTCTTTGGACAGTCTTAATCACCTGTGGATGCTAGCTCTAATAAGAGTATCAATCCGCTTCATGGTGTTTCGGTGTGCATTCCCCAATACCAACTCATGAATCAGGTTTGGCACAAGGAAGGTCTTAAGGATGTCTAATCGGTGGTATAGTTTCAATGGTACCTCCGAAACTTCCCGCAGCATCTTATCCAACTTCCCTGTATGCTTGGGAGTGACCTTCCCCTTCCAGGTGAAATTCAGGCCTAAATAACTCTGGACTGTTTCCACTCCCAAGTATTTTCTCTTTGACTGTCAATTACATTTTTTGAGCCTGATGCACCCCAAGCCTGACTAGAGGCAGTGGCTGGGGTCCATACTCTCCGGGCTCATTGGCCAAGCCGCCAGTGGGTGGAGTGTCTGGCACATACAGAATCCAAGGGTCTTCACAATGTAACTCTATTTGTGGGACTATCGAGTATACCCCCAACCTGGATGAGTTCTTGGGGAGGGCCAGTCTCATGAATGAACCTGCAACACCTACTACAAGACGACCTCCTCCCCAGAGCTCCAATGGGAGGTCAACATAACGACCTCATCTCCAAATCTACAGTCTGAGACCCACAAGGTGGTCTCACCCACAGAGCTCCAGCTGGAGATCAACATGGTGACCTCATCTCCAGCGGACTCTGCTAACACCTGAGAAGTGACCACACGGACCACTGGGCACTGCTCATGCCCGAGAAGTGACCACACAGAAGACCAGGCCCTGATTGCCCTCGAGATGTGACCACACGCACCAGTGGGCTCTGCTTGCGCTTGAGACAGGACCACACTGACCACCAGGCTCTGCTCGCTCTCGAGACGTGACAAAACGGACAATCGGGCTCTGCTAGCTCTCAAGACGTGACCACACGGACCAGCAGGCTATGCTCGCAGCTGAGACATGACCAAACGGAAGACCAGGCTCTGCTTGCTCTCGAGACATGACTACACGGACCAGTGGGTTTTGCACACGCCCCATACATGACCACATGGATCATTGGGCTCTGCTCATGCTTGAGACTTGACCACATAGACCACTGGGCTCGGTTTGCTCGAGACGTGACAATATGGACCAGGGGTCTCTGATTGGGCCCAAGACATTACCAGTCGGACCTGCAACCTATGCTCGCACCCAAGATGTGACCACACGGAAGACCAGGCTCTCCTCATACCAAAGATTTGACCACATGAACAAGTGGGCTCTGCTCATGTCCAACTCATGTCCACATGGATCATTGCTCTCTGCTCATGCTTGAGACATGACTACACGGACCACCAGGATCTGTTCACTCTCTAGACATGACCACACGGACCAGCGGACTATGCTCGCAACCAAGATGTGACCACACGGAAGACCAGGCTCTGCTCGCCCTTGAGACGTGACCACATGGACCAGCGAACGCTGCTCACACCAAAGACATGACCACACGGACCAGCGAGCTCTGCTCGCACCCGAGACATGACCACACGGAAGACCAGGCTCTGCTCGCTCTCGAGATGTGACCACATGGATCTGCGGGCTATGCACGCATGCAAGACGAGACCACACGTACCAGCGGGATCTGCATGCGCCCGAGATGTGACCACATAACCACACAGACCAGTTGGATCTGCTCGCGCACGAGACCTCTGATCACTCTCGAGATGTGACCACACAGACCACCGGGCTCTGTTCGCGCCCAAGACATAACCACATGGAAGACCAGGCTCTGCTCGATCTTCAGGCAAGACCACACGGAACAGTGGGCTCAGGTCGCACCCAACACATGATCACCCAGACCACTGGGCTCTGCTCGATCTTGAGACGTGACCACAGGGACCTGCAGGCTCTGCTCGCTCCCAAGACATGACCACACGGACCACCGGCCTCTGCTTGCTCTGGAGACATGATCACACATACCAGTGGACTCTGCTCGCACCCAAGACGTTTCCACTCGGACAACCAAGATCGGCTGGCGCCCCAGACATGACCACATGGACCAGCGGGCTCTGCTCATGCCTGAGACATGACCAGACAGAAGACCAGCCTCTACTCATTCTCGAGATGTGACCACACTGACCAGCAGGCTCTGCTCATGCACAAGACGTGACCACACAGAAGACCAGGCTCTGCTCACTCTCGAGACATGACCACACGAACCAGTTGGATCTGGTCCTGCCCGAGACATGACCACATGGACCACCGGGCTCTGCTTGCACACGAGACATGAACACGCAGATAACAAAGCTCTACTGGCACCCGGGACGTGACCATACGGACAACCAGTCTGTTGGCACCCAAACTGTGACCACATGGACCACCGGACTCTGCTCCCACCCGAGACGTGACCATGCAGACCACCGGGCTCTGCTCGCGCCAAAGACTTGACCTCACGGAACAGCGGGCTATGCTCGTGCCAAAGTCATGTCCAAATGGACCATCAGGCTCTGCTCGCTCTTAAGAAATGACCACATGTACCAGTGGGCTCTGCTCGCACCCGAGATATTACCACTCGGACAACTGAGCTCTGCTGGCGACCAAGACATAACCACATGGAAGACCAGGCTCTGCTCACTCTCGAGACATGACCACATGGACCAGTGGGCTCTGCACGCATGCAAGACGAGACCACACGTACCAGCGGGATCTGCATGCGCCCGAGATGTGACCACATAACCACACAGACCAGTTGGATCTGCTCGCGCACGAGACCTCTGATCACTCTCGAGATGTGACCACACAGACCACCGGGCTCTGTTCGCGCCCAGGACATGAACACAAGGACCGGCAGGCTCTGCTTGCGCCTGAGACGTGACCACACAGACCAGCGGACCCTGCTCACGCACGAGATGTGAAAACACGGACAACAAAGCTCTGCTCGCAATAGAGACATGACCACGTGGACCACTTTATTCTTTATTTTGTTATAATCTAATTAATTTATTTCTATAGATCTTTTTTTGATCAAGGTTTCTTTATTAACGTTTTTCAAATTAAACATACAACACCAACAAAAAAGTGTTGTGGTTAAAAATATACATAAAATAAACATAAGCGAGACCGAGTAGGAGTAATAGGTAATTTTATTGAAAATCAGCAGTGAGATGCACAATATGGTGGCGGGTGCTCGAATCCAAATCCAGACCTTCCAATAAATGGGCACCTAGACACATAGAGGAGGTATTAGGTGGATATTGATAAACAGGATTCACATTTTGGGATTGACACACTATGGTTTAATAGTCACAGAGAAGGAGAGTTAGGGAGGCACACACACATAGATAACACACACACACACACACTCTTGCGCGTTCAGGGTCAAGCATGCAAACATAGCACACACACACTCTCTATGTCTCTCCCTCTCTCTCTAACACCCCCTCCCGAACGCCCGAACGCACACACACCATTAGACCTGTACAAGAATAAATAATATTAAGATAAAGATAGATATTATTAGGATAATATTTAATATTATGAGGTCGGGAGTACAGTAAACCATGTGCAAGTAGTATAACTATACAGTATATATTGTAGCGGGATGGGCGATGCACAGAGACATGGAGGCGGAAGTAGAGCAAAAAAACTCAGGCCTTATTCTTGGTTTGGTAGAGTGTAGGTCCGGGGGGCGTGTGTGTAGGTCTGCGGGGCCGGGCTGGCGCCGTGACACTCGCGGGGTCGTGTCGGGGGAGTCCCGGAAGAAGCCTCGGGGTTCTCGGGCATTCCCTCAGCGCTGCGCGTCGTCTCGACCGGCGCGGTCCACTTCCGTGTCGGTGCCTTCCGCCGAAGTGTATACAGGGAGAGAGAGAGAGAGAGAGAGAGAGAGAGAGATTAGTCAGCTTTTTAACAGGGTGTACGGGTGAATACCTGTACGAGGATCTCTTTCGGACGCCAACCGTTTCGGTAAGTCGGTAATCAAGTTTCCCGGGGCGGAAGGGCGTCCTTTTATTTCCGCCATCCGGGTCGCGAGTGGTGGAATTCTTCCATCCGATCCTCCAATCCCCAGACGGTACGGCAGCGGTGGGTCCTCCCCGGCATGGCGTCCTTACCGGTTGACGCAAGGCCCACCGCGGGGCTGCCTGCTTCGTGCCAGTACGGCAGTTGTAAAAGGAGCGATTCTCTTTACCCTCGCGCCGAGTGTCAGTCCGTCGCAACAATATATATATATTTATTTATTTATTTTGTCGCGACGGACTGACTCTTTGCCGTCCGGGAGTGTCCCCAGGCATCCACCGGCTTCACTCCCTTCAAGCTGCTGTTCGGCCGGTGCCCTCGAGGACTACTGGACGTCGCCCGCGAAGCCTGAGAGGAACAGCCGTCCCCGTACCGCTCGGTCATGGAATATGTATGCAAGAACGGATCGACCGAGTGGGACCGATATTCCAACAGCACATGCGCGTCGCCCAGGAGGAACAGCAGCAGGTGTACAACCGCCCGGCGCAGCCTCGAGAGTTCCACCCAGGGGACTAGGTACTTCTTCTGGTACCCAGTAGTGCCTGCAAGTTCCTGGCCCGCTGGCAGGGGCCTTACACCGTTGTAGAGCGTCAGGGCGCCGTCAACTACCGCCTGCAACAGCCCGGTAGGAGAACGGACGGAAAACTATATCACATTAACCTGTTGAAGAAGTGGGTGGAACCGGCTCCGGTCGTTTCAGCATACGCCGCCCTAGACACAGATCAGAACAAGCGTGCTTTGGTCGACCTTGGGGAGGACCTCACCCCCGTCCAGAGACAGGAGCTCCTCGAGTTCGTGGACCAGTTCGCGGACGTGTTCTCCTCCTCCCCAGGAAGGACCCAAGTGGTGCGCCACCACATAAAAACACCGCCAGGGGTAGTGGTGAGACAGAGGCCCTGCCGTGTCCCTAGCGGCCGAAGCTTGACCCACGACGGCCTTTAGCACCTCCACGGGCCACTGGCAGTACCGGGTCCTCCCCTTTGGGCTACATGGGGCCCCAGCCACCTTCCAACGACTGATGGACATCGTCCTACGGCCCCATCGTAGCTTCGCAGCGGCCTACTTGGATGATGTAGTCATCCATTCCTCCACCTGGTCGGACCACCTGTTCCATCTGGGGGAGGTTCTAAAGGGACTCCGGGACGCTGGCTTGACTGCCAACCCCAAGAAATGCCACCTTGGGCTCACCGAGGCGCAGTACCTGGGATACCGCATTGGCCGCGGGATGCTAAAGCCCCAGGCAAAGAAAGTTGAAGCGGTGAAAGGCTACCCTCGGCCCACGTCAAAAAAACAGGTGCGTGCCTTCTTGGGGTTGGCGGGGTATTATCGGAGGTTTGTCCCTAACTTCTCGGCGATAGACTCCCCTCTTTCAGACCTGACCAAAAAGGGCCAGCCGGACCAGGTGAAGTGGACAGCCGACGCTGAGCGGGCCGGACTCTGAAGGAGGCCCTCACCAGCGAGCCGGTGCTGCGCAACCCGGACTTTACCCTCCCCTTCTCGGCGCACACCGACGCATCCGAAACTGGGCTTGGCGCAGTTCTCTCACAAACCTTCGAGGGAGAAGAGCACCCGGTACTCTACATCAGCCGGAAGCTGTCCCCGGCAGAGAGAAGGTACGCCGCGGTGGAAAGAGAGGCCCTGGCAATAAAATTGGCCATTGAGGAGCTGAGGTACTACCTGGCGGGCCAACCCTTCATTCTGGTGACGGACCACGCTCCCCTCCAATGGATAGCCAAGGCCAAGGACACCAATGCCAGGGTAACTCGGTGGTTTCTCGCCCTACAGGACTTCTGCTTCCAGGTCCAACACCAGGCGGGGACCCTACACGGGAACGCAGATGGGCTCTCACGAAGGGACGCGCTATGGGCCCACCACCCGGCGGCAGTAGGCTCGGAGCTGGGGGGGGGGGTACTGTCGCGACGGACTGACACTCGGCGCGAGCATAAGGAGAATCGCTCCTTTTCCAACTGCTGTACCGGCACGAAGCAGGCACCCCCGCGGTGGGCCTTGCATCAACCAGAGAGGACGCCATGCCTGGGAGAACCCTCCGATGCCGTACCGTCTGGGGATTGGAGGATCGGACGGAAGAATTCAACCACTCGCGACCCGGATGGCAGAAATAAAAGGACGCCCTTCCGCCCCGGGAAAGTTGAGTACCGACATACCGAAACGGTTGGCGTCCGAGAGTGATCCCCGTACAGGTATTCACCCGTACTCCCTGTTAAAAAGCTGACTAATATCTCTCTTTTTCTCTCTCTCCCTCTCTCTCTCTCTCCCGGTATACACTTCGGCGGAAGGCACCGACACGGAAGAGGACCGCGCCGGCCGAGACGACGCGCAGCGCTGAGGGACTGCCCGAGAACCCTGCGGCTTCTTCCGGGATTCCCCCCACACGCCCCCGCAAGCGTCACGGCGCCAGCCCGGCCCCACAGACCTACACACATGCCTCCGGACCCACACTCTACCAAACCAAGAATAAAGCCTGAGTTTTTTTGCTTTACTTCCGCCTCCGTGTCTCTGTGCATCGCCCATCCCGCTACAATATATATTATAGTTAATATAATAGTTAAATAGAAATATAAAAAAAAGTAAATTATAAACCAGACAAATAGGAGTAAAAGATAAATGGAACTTACTCATAATGCTGAAGAGAAAAGAGTCTTGTCTCTCTGGAAGGGTGGGTCGTGCTGTAGACAGGGGGCATTACATGTTTAAAAGAACCATAAGAACCATGAGGAGCTATTTATACAAATAGCTGCGTCACCCTGCACCTGTGTGACCAAGGTCGTTCTCCATATTGTTTACTTTTTCTCTCTCGTAGCTTCAAATTATTTACTTTTCTCGCTCTCCGGTTTTCAAACCTAATGGTAAATCTGGAGGGGCTGGTAAACAAACATAATGGTTATCGCAAGTGGATTGTTTTCTGCTCTAATGGTAACTGTTGGGGAGGGTTTTTTAATCCTCATGGTAAATGTAGATGAGCTCTTTTTAACCCTATTGGTAATGAGATCCTAATCTTTCTGAAATTTATTGGTAATATTCTCTGTACATAAGCTATAAATACTGGAGCTTAAGCTCCAGTTATCAGATCACTTCTGGGAATTCTCATTGGTGTGGATCTCGTGTGGTGGACCGAAATAAAAACTGGACCCTTGCCTTTCCTCACTCACGGCTAATCGTCTCTTTTTCTATCTCAATTGGGTTTACGGATGTGAGTATTTGCTTCTAATTTTAATTGTCTTTGGGTAACAGGCTAGATTAGGGCCTTCAACAGACAGAACATCGTCACATCTGCATCGATCACGTGGGATCTATATCGGAATTAATCTTTGAAAGTCTAGCTTTAGACCAATACAGGTGGTGAACAATTTTAAATTGGACAACCGCATGCCTGAGACATATGGAGGAGGAGAAAATCCTCTGGATTACTTTGCGCCAATCAGCATCAGAAACTGATTTACCTAAATCCACCTCCCATTTATTCTTAAGGAGATCTAGGGACGACAAGTCATGCATGCTGAGTAGGTCATAGGTAACCCTTATTGTCTGGCTGCCGCACTCTCCCCCATCCAGTACAACAATGATCTTATATTAGCTGCCCAGTAGTAGAACATGAAGTTTGGGAGTGCCATCCCTTCCTTCGCTCGAGGTCTCTGCAATATAGTCCTTTTGATCCATGGTGGCTTTTTGTTCCAGATAAAGGCTGATATTTGATTGTTCAGTTTTGAAAAGAAGGATTTTGTAAGAAACACTGGGAAATACTGAAAAATATATAAAAATTTAAGCAGCACATTCATCTTTATAGTATTGATTCTGATTAGTTAACAGGGGCGTAAACCACACCCCATGATACTTGAATTTCTTTAGACTAATTCTGAAAGGGAATGAGTCTAGGGGTATCTGGAGTGCCCCCTCCCCAACAGGCATCAGTTCACTTTTTTGAATATTGACCTTATAGCCCGATATTCTACCAAAAACCTCGAGTAGAGTCATTAGTTCAGGGAAACTCTCAAGGGGCTGTGAAATGAACAATAGCATATATAATGGACAGATGAACTCCCTCCAAGCGACATGCCAGAGTTTTAGCAACGATTTTAACATCGCTATTTAGTAAAGAAACTGGCCGGTAAGAGCTGCACTCAAGAGGGCTTTTGTCTTTCTTAAGGAGTAAGGAGATAACTGCTTCATGCATAGTAGATGGCAGGGCTCTCAAGGAGAATGACTCCTTGAAAACCGACAATAACAAAGGGGAGAGTTGGCTTGAAAACTTTTTTATAGAAATCGGTTGGATAACCATACGGTCCTGGGGACTTGCCGCTTTGCATAGAGCCAATCGCTGATGCTATCTCTTCAACTGAGAGGTCCTCCTCCAGCTCTGCAGCCTCCCTTGGATCTAAGGATGGAAAATGCAGGGTCTTAAAAAAGTCTTCCAATGCAGAAGGGTCTACAGATGGGCCGGAGCTGTATAGTGACATATAAAAAGCTTGAAAACTGGAGTTGATTGTATAATTATCTGTGCATTTTGCGCCCTGCTCATCATATATTTCAGAGATGGTCAGATTAGCAGTCAGCTGTCTTAGTCGGTGGGCGAGAATCCATCCAGCCCTCTCCCCATGTTCATGAAACCCGTATCGTCATTTGGAGATAAGATACTCAGCCTGTTTTGTTGACAAAAGGTCAAACTCTGTCTGCAGTGACAAACGCCTCTTCCTAAAATCTGCAGAAGGTAGTTGACTATGTGCCCTATCGAGCTCAAGAATCTCTTCCGCCAGTTCTTTAAGTCGAGCCATGTTCACTCTCTTCTGATTAGCACAGTATAATATGCCTTCAGTGACTCCCAAATCGTCAAGGAGGACATCCCAGGAGTTTGATTAATATCCATTAAATTAAATTATATTAAATTTGATATGCAATAAAACTAGTAAAAACATCATCCGACAGGAGCAGAGGATTAAGTCTCCAAGGCCGGTAATTGGATTGTCCAAAAAGAAATAGTCTATACGGGAATATGTATTATGAACTGAGGAGAAAAAGGAGTAACTCCTGGAAGCAGGGTTGCGAAAACGCCATACATCCACCACTCGGTACGACTCAAGGAAGAGCTGGATAGATCTAGGTGAGCTACGATCCAACATGGGGGAAAGTGTACAGTTCATGTCACCGCCGAGGATAAGGTAATGCGATGACATATTCGGTAGGCGTGAAAATTTTTTTGTGAAGAACATTGAATCATTCCAGTTTGGTGCGTAAACACTGGCCAAAATGACCGGGAAAGTATAAATTTGCCCAACGACAATAACACAGCGCCCAGCGGGGTCAGCTTCCACACTTGTCATTGTAAATGGTGTATTTCTATCAATTAATATAGCTGCCCCCTAGCCTTCGAATTAAAATTTTTATGAAATATCTGTCCCGACCATTCTGCTCCCAATCTAGCGTGGTCTGATGACCGTAGATGCGTCTCTTGAAGAAATGCAATATTTATATTAAGCAGTTTCACATGTGTAAAAACCTTCTTCCACTTCAAAGGATGATTAAGTTCCTTAACATTCCAGCTCATGAAATTAATAATGAGTCATAATGAGAGAAGAAAAAGAGAAATGTTAGATATCTGAGCCCTGCAGGGAACCTAACATGACAGCAGATGGGCCACAACACAGATGTCTGGCAAATTAAACACCCCCACCCCCACCCACCCCAAGTTGAAACCTTCAGCAAATGCACTTTTCAGCTCCGTTTTTATCACCGCAGCAATGTCAGCCCTAAGTGAAAGTAGGATATCCGTCTTCAATGATTCAGCGTCTAACTCCTGGCTGTTCGACGGGGGCGGGGGCACCGAGCCTGGGGAGGCAGCAGAACTCGCGGCCGAAGCGGTACTGGGCCTAGATTTGGTTGACTCTGTAAATTTACACTTCCGCAAGTTTGCTGCCATCTTCACTCAAATATACGCACCATCAATTTAAGAAAACGTGTTAGGAACAGGGTATGCTATTATTTAACAATGAAAAAACACTTATTAAGTTAAAAAACACATAAGTTCGGTGGGAGCTCAACCGAAAACCGACCTACTCCATAACACGCTCGACAGCGCCCCCCTATTTCTATAGATCTTACACCCATTGTTACTCTAAAACATGGGTGTCAAACATACGGCCCGCGGGCCAAATCCGGCCCGCTAGAGGGTTCAATCCGGCCCGCAGGACGAATTTTGAAAGTTAAAAAAAATATGCATAAAAGACCCGAACTTGTCATTTTTAATAAAATGCTATTCTTAAATTATCTGCTAGGGGGTAAAAGATGCGGCACATCTCTGGGACTGAACAGCAGATGGCAGCAATGCGACATCTGCTGTTTGTTGTCACGGAGTAGTCTACTCGACCCACACCCTCATTAGACAAAATGTCTGCCAAAAAGCAGAAAAGTGGATACAGACTGAAGAGTTTTCTATGAAAAATAGACCACTTCCTGTTTATTCACAGAGATGAATGGGTAATGGTTTAAAAAAAATGTGCAATTTAATGTTAGTCAACAGCTTCAGTACAAAAGAGTTTGGTTTGGTGGAATCCTATTGTTCATGCAATGCCATAAATTTTAAAGTGAAATACTATATTTTTCATTTCCAAATACCTGTGAATTTTTTTTGCATTTGTACAAACACTGTGAGCAGTGGTAATGCACACATGTGAACGATAATCAGAAGCAAATTGCACGTTTGTCTTAAGAAATCTGAGGTTGCTCATGATATATTTTATAAAAGGATATTTCATTAAATATAAATGTCTTTGCGTGAAAACAAAGGTAAAAACATGGACTTCTTGTTATTTATAGGTGATTATACTATGATTTTACTGGCCTGGCCCACTTGACATCTAATTAGGCTGTATGTGGCCCCTGAACTAACATGAGTTTGACACCACTGCTCTAAAATATATATGACTAGAAAGATGTATGTCCAGATCCTCCTAAAAGAGTTTATGTTGTTATCGTCTCAGCCTCAATTACCGGACAGAGTACTTTGCCAATAACATGGAAGCAGCAGTAATGTGAAGGAAACATCATACAACAACAAGGGGTGTACTCACTTTTGTCAGCAGCGGTTTAGACATTAATGGCTGTGTGTTGAGTTATTTTGAGGGGACAGCAAATTTACACTGTTACACAAGCTGTACACTCACTACTTTACATTGTAGCAAAGTGTCATTTCTTCAGTGTTGTCACATGAAAAGATATCATCAAATATTTACAAAAATGTGAGGGGTGTACTCACTTCTGTGAGATACTGTATATATTTCTTGAGTTTACCACTGGCAAATGCTCAGATTTTTATTTTCCCGCTGTATTTTTTAACATTTAAAATGGTGGTGCCAGGGGCTTTAAAGGTCATGCATGTGTTCACATGAATACTAACTCATGAGCTGACTATGCAAGTTAAAATCTGATGTAGCATGTATGTAGGCTTTAGTCGAACCATAAAACAGATAAAGAAGTGATCTGTATGTTTTTGTTGATTTTTAGGGGTTATTTTCTAAGCAAATCCGTATTGTAATGTATTGTGAAAAATAAATACATTTTTTTTAAAAATCAGGATCACACAGAATTCTGACAATTATTCTATATAAATAATTTTCAGTTGTGTTATGCACCTTCAGAGTCACATAAAAGCACAAGACTACATCTTGTTCTCTGAACAAAAAAAAAAAAGTTTATATGATAAATTTACTCCAATAATAATTATTGCTACTGCTAAATGGTGTTTAATGTTTTCTCTTTTTTAAAAAAATTGCAAACCTAGATGCAGGAAACCAAAATAGTTGTCAGTTAATCTGTAGAACTCCCGTTTAAAACAATCAGAGATAATAAACATAAAACCATCCCATACCTTCCTGTTTAAAAAAAAAAAAAAAAAATTGTCCACACACTCCGTATCCCCTGCTGTCGTGAGCAATTCACCCTGGCTGACCACACTGTGGGCATTTATGCATAAGTGAGGTGTGTGAACTAGTGTGTGTTAAACATAAAATAATGGGTCAATTTGTTTTGGTGCTTTAGTCACGTAGTTCCCTACAACTTTAATATACCTTCTCTTCTTGAACCCATAGTTCCTTTAGCATCATTTGTAACTCGAATTACAATCTACTGAGTTTCAAAAATACCAGTAAACCAACGGGATGTGTACTTGTACTACCAAAAGTATTAAGTTTATTGTACAAGTGTGCAGATATTCTTACAAAAATACTAATACAAACATGTTTTTAAAAAGCATATTAAAAAAATTGGCAATACTAGCACTGTTAACTCCTGTACATGAAATAACCTGAATGCTTTGACTTGGTGACAACAGATCCTGATACAGCTTACAGGAGCTAGTAATGGTGAAGTGTAAACCATAGCATGAAATAAACAGAAAAACTGTTGGTTTCAACACTGAGTTACAATCGACATTATAGTCAATACTGAACATGATCCATACAGCACAATCAGTGGAAAAAAATAACACTACAAGAGAGTTCGGACATAAAAAATAAATAAATCATGATTTCCTATGTACGTGTTGTTTTTAAACGTGTTGAGACCCGAAACGTATCGTAGGACTGGCAGAAAAACAAAGAAAAGTGTATTGCAATTGAAAATGTGAAGGAAAAAAAAAGCGAAAAAGTAATATTTAATGCGGTAAATATGAAACACTGTTGAACAGTTCATGCAACATTGATGATGTGTTATTTTGATGTGACTGACGAAGTGAGATGTTTTAATACGTTAAACCCTCCCAGAGACTGAAGTGTCTATGAAAACATTTATGCTGCATTTGACTTGGAAATGGGAAGGTGGAACTTGGAATTCAGTCATTTTGTAACTATAAAATGGAGGAAAAACACGGATGCCTTCATGTTCATCTTCTGTTGGCGAGTCTGCTAACTGTGAGGAGTGATGTATATTTTCCCGTGAACTGTACGGTCAATGTTTAACAAGCCAATGTGTTTTCTGTTGTCTCTTCTGATGCTGTGAGCAGCCATGTTCATTTAATGTTTATTACTGAACTTGGGGTTGAGGACACTCTACCTAGTTTTCAAGTAGGAATTCTGAATGATAAATTTTAAAATAAATATAATTTGGTCTTTCCTAGTTGAAGCTTGGAAATTGTGAGTCATGAGTTTTAATCAAATGCAGCACAGTACTGGGTTAGAGAGCCTATGTGCATATCACATTGATCTAACCATATATATGAAAAAGTATTGAGTACAGCTACTATGATATTCGACTACATACATTATATATGAATTCGCAGCAACACATCAATAATGCACAGAAATGAAAATAAAATTAAAGCACCTGAAAACTCCTGCTTGGTCAGTGAATGCTCATGGTGATATTTAATGTTTTATGTCAAATACAGAGGGTTCTGAAAGTATTCCAAACCCATCAGTTATTGCACACTTTACTGTGTCATAGATTTAATTTTTTAACTGGATTAAATTGAGGTTTTTAGACATCAATCTATGCAAAAATGTATGATGACATTTATTAAGACTTATTAAGTACTCAGACCCTTCGGGTGCATCCTGTTTGCTTTGATTATCTTGGCACGTTTTTGGAGCCTGATTGGAGTCCACCTGTAGTTCAGTTTAACCTATAATGCAAATTCAATTGATTGTACATGATTTGGAAAGGCACACACCTTTATGTACAAGATCCCACAAGCCATGAAGTCAAAGGAACATTCTGTAGACATCCACAATCAAACTGTGATGAGACACAGAACTGAAATGTATAAAAACCATTTCTAAAGCTTTGAATGTTCCCAGGTGTACAGTGTGCTCCATCATTGTGAAACAAAGGAAGTTTGGAACCACTAGTACACGTCGAGGAGCTGGCGAAACAGCCAAACTCAATAACTGGGCTAGAAGGGGCTTGGTCATAAAGGTGACCAAGAACCCAACAGCCTCTCTAACAGAGCTTCCAAAGAAATGGGAGAACCTGCCAGAAAGACAACCATCTCAGAAATATTCTATCAATTATGCCTTGATTGGCTAGACAGAAGCCACTCCTAAGTAAAAGGCAAACACTTAATAGACAAGATTCTCTTGTTTAATACAACAAAAATGTAACTCCAAGCGCTATGTATGGCAAAAACAAGGCACTGCTCATCAACTACTAATACCATTGCTATAGTGAAGCATGGTGGTGGCAGCATCATGCTATGCGGGTAATTCTCAGCAGCATGAATGGGGAGACTGGTCAGAATATAGGGAAAGGATGAATAAATCCAGCCACAAAGAGGTTCTGCTTCCAGAATTCACAAGACCTCAGACTGGGGTAGAGGTTCTAACCTTAACACCACAATGCATACAGCCAAGACAATGCTGGAGGGGCTTCTAAACAAGTTTCTTAATGTCTTTAAGTGGCCCAGCCAAAGCCCACACTTGAACTACATAAAATATCTGTGGAGAAAGCTGAACTTGGCAGTTCACAAACACTGAACCAAATCTGATTGAGCTTGAGAGGATCTGCCAGGAAGCATGGGGAAAAACTACCCAAATCCAGGTGAGCAAAGCTTATAGAAACTTAAGTGCTGAATAAAGGGTCTGAATATTTTTTCTAAAAGAGAGATTTCAGTTTTTGATTTTTAATAAATTTGCAAAAACAACCAAAAAACACATTTGAAAATGTTCATTATAGATGTGTGTAGATTGATGGCCAAAAAGGTCAATTCAATCGAATTTAGATTAAATCTATAACACAAAGCATGCAAAAACCAAAGGCGTCAGAAATAGTGGGGTCAGAAATACTGTATGTCAAAAAGTATTGAACTTTCACAGTTTAATTAGGATTGATAAATTTTGCCTGCTTTGAGTTGATACGGCAAGACACCATATTTTGTCGTTGTTTAAAAGTCTAATTCTATTTGTAATTTACGTTTGAAATGGTCCTTGGAACAGGGAATACTCAGCCCTAATATTAGCAACTTCAGGGTCCCCAGTTTGATCTTGGTATACTGTCCGTGTGAAGTGTATTCTGATACTGTCTGCTTCAATTAAGCAAATATATGTACTCTCAAAACTCATGGTTCAAAATTGGTTGCTTACAACCAGTGGCAACACCAAAAAAAAAGCAATGCTTGGATAGTAAGATTCTAGTAACTGGCAGATAGTTTGCTTTTTGGCAATTTTTGTAACAAAACCTCTCTACATCACTGGGATCCAGTGGTATAGTTTAAAGAAATATCAACTGAATTTAAAATAAAACCCACAAAGAGATAGCTTTTCTTATATGAACATTAAGATATTGTTAGGCACAAGGCTGACCATTAGCTCGTTTGTGTAACAGATGGAGAAAATTCTGTTTTAGAGAAAAAACGGCTTTTAACTCCGCATCATGTATCCAGAGAAAGCTTCCTCTTCCTCAAAATCCTCCTGGTCTTCCTCCTCAGAGTATGAAATGCATTTGTTTGTGCTCTCAGAATATGTGGGCTGAATGTTCATGGCAGGTTTTGGTGGCCCGAGCACAAATAAAGGTACCTCAGGTTTCACTAGTTTCACATTTTCCATATTCTCTTCTGTCTCTTCTTGTTCTGAATTTTGGCCACCCAAGGTCAAGGAGAAGAAATTGACATTGTCACTGCCCTCCTCCTCCTCCTCCTCCTGTCCGAGTTCATCTCCTCTCTTATGCCCGAGCAAGGCCAAACCATTCTTTTTGAT
>CM022758.1:8242610-8277610 GCA_012411365.1 Ameiurus melas
GTCGAATTTCTTATAAACTGTGACAAGTCTCTCAGATGGAGATTGAAGGTACACACACAGGGAGTCATTACACGGTGAAAGTCGCAGTGGCGGAGGCTCTAGCACGGCTACGAGACACAAAATGACAAACATAAATAAAAGTTCATTGGAAAGCAATTTGTCCATATGTAATAATGAAATGTACTCCTTATAGTATACGATGTACATATAAAAACATTCACATTACCCAACATAGGTTACAATTACAATTACATATAGGGACGTCACGAGAACCGATAATTCAGTACCAACATTCTTAAAACGTAACTGTACTAGTTTTTCTGCAGTAGTGTAGGTACCGTTGGTAATGAAGTTACCGTGGTTGCAATTCTTCCGGAAGTGATGGGGGCAGCAAATACGCGTAAGTGTTTTAGTCGGGCCACAAGTGGTAAAGAAGAACAACTACAAGCACACGGGAAAACTACAGAAGATGGTGAAGTTTAACTCGGGTTAGCTCCATTGAGAGGAAAGGTGGTAGGAGTCAAATCTGGAAATACTTCGCATTCGAGGCGGATGATAACGAACATATAATTGATGCTGTGAAGCCGGTGTGCAACAGACGCTATCGTTCATTTCAAACGAAGCGAGGAAACACCTGGAATTTGGCGAAACACCTGAAAGACGGTCCTATATTGTGTTTGTTTGAGGCAGCTGGCATTGTGGCCGTGAAACCAGCTAACGTTATGCTCCATGTAATATTTGCGATCGGCAGTTATTTGTTAACGACACTAACGCATTGTAATGTTATAAATGACCTTCTAATGTGCCACCATGCATCGCCATTCAGCCCGTGTCCTGTCAGCTAAATGTAGCCTCATATCACTAATAATTATTCAAATGTTAATGCTTTTAATAAATCTTTTTGGCCTGCCACCATATCAGGGAATTTAAACTAATGCTTGCATTCAGAATATAAGGGGTGTGTGAGTGTGTGTACGCGTTTAAGAGTGCACCTTAGCACGGTTTTATTAGTCATTGTCAGATAATGTTTGATAACTAAAATATCCTTCTCTCTCTCTCTCTCTCTATCTATCTATCTATCTATCTATCAGCCAGAGGAGGATGTCCTCCAGGAGAGATTTAAATTAAATAATTTACATTTTATTTTTATACCACACCGTGGTATCGACTTTGGTATCGATTATCGTGTACTTTTGGTGGTATCGATACTGATTACTAGATTTTCGGTATCGTGACATTCCTAAGTACATACATAAACCCTTAGGTATACCACAAAACAACACACAATGCTACCGGCAGTGACACTGTCGCGAGATGCTTAAAATATATCGATAATGAAAGCGCGCTTTGTTAACAGAATTCTGACACGGAGCACGAGAAAAGCTAAAAGACATGGGTTGAAGACAGAAAAATCCTTTTCCACAATGAAAAAATCTTTATGCACATTTCATGTGCGTTAAATTATACTACATTAGGGACGTCTCTAATTATCAACCGGGAAAAATGAGCCAAATATATGCTTGACAAGCGCGAGTTTTCACAATTATTTATGAAAATGAATCATTTTCAAAGTCTAACTATCGAGATTCTAAGTAACTGGAGACACAGCTATTTTTGTGCTCCACATAGATCATAAACCATTGAAATCGTTTGAGAAATGTAAAGATTATTGTGCTTTTTATCCAGAAAAAACACTTGTTTACTTGTATTTGCTTACAGGGCAGTCTTGACAGGATCAACATGGCGCACTCATTGAAGTGAATGCTTACGTGCGCAGGCGTGTAGTGTTTCTTTACAAAGTGACATCGCCAGCTACTGGACTGTCCTGCGTAATACAACGGTTTTAGTCAGTTTCATGGATTCGTGTGAACGGGGATCGATTTGACAACGCTGTCGTCTCTACGCGGAACTTTTCAAAAACCCAAAGGAAAAACCTTTCCGTCGTCGTGTAAACGTGTGTGTAAAAGTCTACATGTGGCCCATAAGCAAGTTGTTAACTCTAAACCAAGTTTGTGAACATGTGATACTCACTATCACTCCATGGCTTAAATGGTTTGTAGGAAATGGGTGTGGACATCTCTTTCCCTAAAACAGCTGTAACATTGATGTAGTAGGTCTCTTCCAGATTGGTGAAAACATCTGTTAGGTTACAGCGCAATGGGTAACACACTGCTGCACAACTGTCCACCACCATCCAGCTGACACTGCACATTCACAGAAACACAACCCAGGACAGACAAGTTAGACAGACTAAACTGTTTCTCTGATACACTAAACTTTCTCCCTCATGGGCTATAGCGTCTCGCTCATGGACTAAGGCGTCTCCCTCACGGACTGAAGCGTCTCCCTCACGGACTGAAGCGTCTCCCTCACGGACTGAAGCGTCTCCCTCACGGACTGAAGCGTCTCCCTCACGGACTGAAGCGTCTCCCTCACGGACTGAAGCGTCTCCCTCACGGACTGAAGCGTCTCCCTCACGGACTGAAGCGTCTCCCTCACGGACTAAGGCGTCTCCCTCACGCCGGACTAAGCGTGCCTCCCTCACGGACTAAGCGCGCTCTAGCTCACGGACTAAGGCGTCTCCCTCACGGACTAAGGCGTCTCCCTCACGGACTAAGGCGTCTCCCTCACGGACTAAGGCGTCTCCCTCACGGACTAAGGCGTCTCCCTCACGGACTAAGGCGTCTCCCTCACGGACTAAGGCGTCTCCCTCACGGACTAAGGCGTCTCCCTCACGGACTAAGGCGTCTCCCTCACGGACTAAGGCGTCTCCCTCACGGACTAAGGCGTCTCCCTCACGGACTAAGGCGTCTAGCTCACGGACTAAGGCGTCTCCCCGGACTAAGGCGTCTCCCTCACGGACTAAGGCGTCTCCCTCACGGACTAAGGCGTCTAGCTCACGGACTAAGGCGTCTAGCTCACGGACTAAGGCGTCTCCCTCACGGACTAAGGCGTCTAGCTCACGGACTAAGGCGTCTCACTCACGGACTAAGGCGTCTCACTCACGGACTGAAGCGTAAGGTCCATACCTATAGGAGCGGAAGATGACCCTGTAACACAGTCCTTCAGGAGACCCTGATCCGGCCTGCCACGTGAGCAGGTGGACAAACCTCTGCGAATCCATGGTGAGTTTGACCGGTGCAGGGACATGTCCACACAACACTGGAGACAGAAAGGTGTTAACAGAGGACCGTAGTGGGTCACGTTACTGCTCTAGAAAGTGAACTAGATTCAATTTACTCAATTAAATAAAAAAAGAATAGAAGTTCAATTCAGCTGAGTCGGTCAGTAAACACGTGGGTGGAGTGTGACGTCAGTGAGGTGAATATCTACACCGGAAGTAAGGTGAATATGAACACCGGAAGTGATGAGTGAGTTACAGACCTGAGCATGGCACAGCCAGCAGGAGCAGGGTGTAAACATGATCCATAGCAGCGGAGACCTGAGACAGTGGACCCTCCCTCACTCCGCGTCATTTCGCTTCTCCTACACCACCGTACCTGCCTTCATGCTCCCCACTCCATTAGCTTTAGCTCTGAAGCTAACCAGATATTCAGCGCATCCTCTTTTCTGCAAGTGAATTAAAAGAATAATAACGTTACCATGACTTCCAACTAACTTCAACATATAACCGCGATTTAGTTGCACCAAGTGTAACGAGCTCTCACCATTAGCACGCCTCCAACAACCAACCCCGAGCTGTGCCCCGAAATCCAAACATTTCGGATAACTGGTAGAAACCAGCACACTTCTCGGAAGCCTCACGTGATGTTCCGGGTTTTCCTTCAACCTGTATTCGAAGAAATCCCGCCCCTGCTTCTCTTGATTGGCTCCGAGGCTGCAAATATGACCTCGATTACGGGTACAAAAAAGTAGCACTTCCTGCCTCGTCCAAAATAAAAGTCCTGATCTGCGACGCTTGCTTCCAAGTCGATGTGTGCGCAGAGCTTTTAGAGTCATTATTTTTTCTCAAATGACATACAGAATGCGAAAAAGAAATCTGTACAATATTATGCCTATTTGTGGAAAATTAAAAAAAAAATAATAATAATACGAGGAAGAATTAAATATTACACGCTTTCGTTGAACGCGGTTATGCTCACTGATCATGAAGCGTTCATTCGTGCTGAGGAAATGTCCTGAAAGATTACCCTACCGTGACATCTGGTGGACAATGCGGGTAACTGCACAAAGAGAACCACCAACTGTAGTGTGTGCGTGTCAGGAGTGGGAACAAAAAATACACCATCACTCTCACATAAGTCCTGGATAGAAGTCCAGCCTGGTCTAAACCAGATACATAAACTCACTCCGCTTTATTAGGAACACCCGTACGCCTGCACATGACTGCAGTTATCTAATCAGCCAATCATTTGACAGTGCATTGACTTAATTAAGATACAAGTCAAGAGCTTCAGTTAATGTTCACATCAAACATCACAATGGGGGAAACTTGTGATCTCTGTGATTTGAACCGTGGCATGGTTGATGGTTGGAGTGTTTCAGAAACTGCTGATCTCCTGGGATTTTCACACACACAGCATCTCTAGAGTTTACACAGAATGGTGCAAAACAAACAAACCGCAATAACAACAACAACAAAAAAAACCCACGCTGTGTGCGGAAGGTCTGCAGCATGAAACACCATGTAGATGAGAGAGATCAGAAGAGAATGACCAGACTGATTGATCTGAGCTGATAGGAAGTCTTTAGTAACTCAAATAAACACTCTTTGCAACCGTGATGAGCTGAAAAGCATCCCAGCGTGCACAACACATCAAACCTGGAAGGTGGATGAGCTACAACAGCAGAAGACCACATCAGGTTCCACTCCTGATCTGAGGCTATTATAGGTACAGACTCGCTGAAACTGGACAGCTGAAGACCAGAAAAAGACCAGGTGGGTTTTTCTTTCTTTCTTCTAGTCTACAACTGTCTGGTTATGGGTGTGTTTTTTTTTTTTTTTTTTTTTTTAAATACTCAAACCAGCCCATCTGGCACCAACAACCATGCAAAAAATACACCATCACTCTCTCATAAGTCCTGGACAGTAAAAGTCACAGAAGTTAAAGTCACAGAAATCACACTTTCCCCATTCTGATGTTTGATATGAACTGTAACTGAAGCTCTTGACTCGTATCTGCATTGTTATTATTATTATTATTATTATTATTGCTGCACTGCTGCCTCATGATTGGCTGATTAGATAACTACATGAATCTGCAGGTCTACAGGCGTCCCCAATAAAGTGGATGGTGAGTGTAGCTGGTCTGGAGCAGACCTAATGCTCTCTTTTGAATATGTTTTGGAATAACTTAATTTTTTCTGGTGACAATGGAATGACAAAAACATTTTACGCAATCGAATTAATTCCATAAGTTCCAAGAAATGATTTGGGTTCATTTTCGAATACTGCGTACAATGAAAAAGTCCTGAATTACTATCAACCTTGATAATTCAGAGGTCAGACAGTTGAGGACACTCAGTGGTTTTATTTAATCAGGTAAGCAGGACAAAGAGACGATCCAAAAACATGGTCAACATTTATTTATTTTTTTGGTGATGAGCAAACTGCTTGAACAAGGGCAGGCAAGAGCAAAAATGTGAATAGAAAAACTCTCAAAATCAGAGAAACAATCAGTGACTCAAAAGTCTTGTTCTAGACAGGTACAAAAGACACCGTGCATATACTTCACAATGAGTGTGAGAACTGAAGGTCTATTTATACTGTTAAAGTGGTGGTGATTGTGATGGAGTCCAGGTGTGTGTGATCTGTTGAGTGACCATGAGTGTGAGTGAGACTTTTGAGTGTGACCGTGATAGAATCTGGGTGTTGTAGTTCTCATCGACCATGTTTGTAGGCCATGCTGAGTTCTGGGAAGTGTAGTTGGATTGACATGACCGGACCCCCTTCCGAAGCACTACCTCTAGGAGCGATTCTTCTCCTATCTCTCCCCCTAGGACGTGGACTTGGACAATTGGGGTGGCATGCATGAAAGTTCCAACACAGTAGGGAGTCGAGTAAGTCATGGGTCAGCAACCAGCTTCTGTCCTTGGGGCAGTAGCCTTCCCAGTCAATCAGATACTGAAGTTTACCATCGCAACAATGTCAATCCAGTATCACTTTCAGGACTAGGCTGACTCGCCTTCAATGCCCAGGGGTGCTGTGGGGAGGAGGGGGAATACTTTCTGCGAGGGGATACTGAGTGACTGGTTTGAGGTGGGAAACATGGAACAATGGGGCCACGACTGTGGCATGGTAATTCCAGCTTGTAGGACTGGAGGTCTTTGAATGGGCTGGTGTATTAGTGCCACAATATTTAGCTCCGTGACCTGTAGGTCTCTGGTGGAACTCCATACTCAATCACCTGGGTGTCTCTCCACACTGCTTATCTGCAGATTTCCTGTTTGATTGGGCTGCATGCTCTAGACGTTGGTGGGCCTGTTCCCACACCTGCTCACTCCACTGGAACCAGCTATCCACAGCGAGTGAGTCTTTGTGGTTGGCGTTCCATGGAAGTAGGGGTGGCTGGAACCCCAGGATGCATTGGACAGGGGTGAGGTTAGTGGTGGAGTACTTTAGGGAGTTTTGGGCATACTCACCCCATAGGAGAAATCATGCCCTGTCCTCTAGGACAAATTATCCGTAAACATGGAATTATCTTCCACTGTTATGCTGATGATACACAGTTGTATGTTTCAGTGAAGTGAGAGGACAGACAGAAGCTTAGTAAAATTGAGGATTGTGTAAAGGACATTAGACGTTGGATGTTAACTAACTTCCTTTTACTTAATTCTGATAAAACAGAAATACTTTTATTAGGCCCACGTGTAGCTAGAAATAAACTTTCTGATCACATGGTTACTCTGGATGGACTTTCTGTTTCATCATGTACAGCAGTTAAAGACCTCGGAGTGATTATTGACTCCAGTCTATCATTTGCTGCTAGAGTCCTAACTAGAACTAGAAGATACGACCATATCACCCCGATCTTATCCACACTGCATTGGCTCCCATTGAAATCTCGCATTAAGTTTAAAATACTTTTATTAACCTATAAAGCACTAAACGGTCTCGCGCCACAGTACCTAAGTGACCTTTTGGTTTTCTATGATCCTCCACGCCTACTTAGATCAAAAGATGCAGGCTATTTGACGGTACCTAGAATAGTGAAGGCTACAGCAGGGGGAAGAGCTTTCGCTCATAGAGGGCCACTGTTATGGAACAGACTCCCTATTAGTCTTCAGGACTCGGGACAGACTTCATGTACATCCATACTGTACTATTTCACACTGTCTGTTGTTATCCAGATGAGGATGGGTTTCCCTTCTGAGTCGGGTTCCTCTCAAGGTTTCTTCCTCATAAAATCTTAGGGAGTTTTTCCTTGCCACCGTCGCCACTCAGAGGCTTACTCAGTTGGGATTAATCCACACACTTAAAATCTGTATCCTGTGTTTATATGGTTCTGCAAAGCTGCTTTGAGACAATGTCCATTGTAAAAAGCGCTATACAAATACAAATTGAATTGAAAAAAATTTACCCTGCTCCATGTTTAATTTTAATAGTACTCATTATTTGTTATTATCATAACTAATAAACTAAACCATTTCTTGAGACATTTTTGGACACAATGTTGGTTTGAATTCAGTAAGCAAACTGTGTTACTCGTTCAGGCATCTCATTTATTAAAGACATTTATAGGCTACCATATTCAGCCCAGCATCAGTTCATGTCCTATTTACTTCAGTCAAACAGTCATGAAATGAACGTCCGTAGTAAGTCCAGCTTCCTGGATCAGCTGTTACATGAAATATGGTTTATGGGTAGTTTACACTATACAGGACATCCAAAATATTACTGAGCTTCAATTCAGACCTGGAGCCAAAAGTGCAAAAGCAGAACAATTTTCTATCAGCCAAAAACAGTCTGACACACAAACTACTTGAGAATAAACTATTATTTACATGGTAAGTTAAACTGTAGATGTGTGTAAACTACATATGACAGCTGCCGCACTGTGATTCTGAATTAAAAATGTAAAAAAAAACCCATTTAAAAAGAATAATTTAGTCTCATTTGTTTGCATATTGTTTGATCCTGTCATGTCAGACTTTAGCAGATCTTGTAGGCTCTAGTTCACAGTTCTGTACTGACAGGCAAGCGTACGTGCATGCGAGTGCGAGAGAGAGAGAGAGAGAGAGAGAGAGAGAGAGAGGCGAGAGAGAGAGAGAGAGAGAGAGAGTGAGAGTGAGTGCGAGAGAGAGAGAGAGAGAGTGAGTGCGAGAGAGAGAGAGAGAGTGAGAGTGAGTGCGAGAGAGAGAGAGAGAGAGAGAGAAGTGAGTGCGAGAGAGAGAGAGAGAGAGCAAGTGAGAGAGAGAGTGCGAGAGAGTGCGAGAGAGAGAGAGCGAGTGCGAGAGAGAGAGCGAGTGAGGGCGAGAGAGAGCGAGCGAGTGCGAGAGAGAGAGAGAGAGAGAGAGAGAGAGAGAGAATATCACCTGCCAGTGTGATGTTAAATTATAGCGATTTGCTGCCTTACTTCATGTGCCGGGTGTTTTAGTTTTAGGTAACCACATCAGCAAAATCCTATTGTGTTGGTTCCTATTTTGTAATGATGTAATTATCACGATCTTAAGAAGGATGTAGCGAATGCAAACATTTAAATAAAACTAAAAGTGCAACAAAAAATGTCTACCCCTTTCTGTGCAACTGTTTGTATTCCTGCATTTTCAGGTGCATACAGGTCCTAGAATAAGGCTTATTCCGTATTCCATAACCTCTGAATACTGAATAAACCAGGACCTTACACACATCATGGTGCAACAGCTTACTTGACTTAGACATGTGCGCACCAGTCTGTTTTTTAAAGTTCATACATAGTTCATACTATTTCCCAAAATATAAATCAATTAGTAATTTAAAAATCACAGAATCTCAAAATATTTTTCCTGACTTACATGGCATAAGCACATACGATTATCTGCCAGTACTGCCAGGTCATGCAGCTGTTTTCAACCCGTCCAGCTGTGTAGCAGTACAAACAAACAAGTAGTCATCGGACCAGCCGAGTTAACAGATGCTCTTCTATCTATGACCGCTCTTATTTTCACCGTCTCTCTGCTAATCTACTTTCCTGCCCTGATGAATTGTCTTGACATCCTGTATGAACAAACACTCAGATTTGTCTCCCCTATTAGGAGAAATTAAACAGGAGTCTCTACAAATTCCCTAAATCCTAGTTTACCTATAGATGTTTAAGGAATAGGAATGTAATTATTCAGTAAAATGCACATAAATGCGGTCTTGAAAGCACAAAACAGTCCACGTTAATGATAAAACACTTCACATCTTCATCTGCTCATGTAGTTTGATGTACAATCCTCCTCTTCATCGTCAGATGAATAGTTTTGCTTGTCTACGGTGCCTGTGTGTGAGGCCATGTATCCTGTTCCTGTGTGGTCACACACACTTGCATCAGAAATGTCATCTTCATCTTCTTGACTGGTCTGTAATTCTGTCTGTGTATGTAACAAAAGAGCTGTGTGAAGTTCTGAAGAACTTCCTGTCTGTGGCTTTGCTGCAGTGAGCGAATCTTCATGCAATTCTTTTAGTAATAAAGGTAACAGAGGATCTTTGGCTTCACTCGGTTCATTGGCCTCCTCCTCCTCCGGCTGCATGGATTTCAATACCACTGACAACAGGTTAACATTACCACAATCATCATCTTCTTCTTCTTCTTCTTCCTTTATTTGTCCTACTAATTTTTTCCCTTCTTTTGCATTAGAAGGATTTAAGTTTTTCGTAACTGGATCAAGTGAAGCTGCTTGGTTGTAACCTTTGACCCCGTCACACTGAAGCGGAGAGAGCAATGAAGTTTCTTTGGTATCTGTAGGCGTGTCCTCAAAGCTACACCCCCCCGGATTCTCTGCAACTTCACAAACGGGTGCTGAACTCCTGCTGCCGGTGATCTTTGACGCACTGTGAACTGCTCGGCCCATGTAGCCATGGTGGTTCTCTTCGTCCTCATCCTCATCCTCGTCTACATCGTCATTGTTCTGCTGAGACAGAGATATAAATATTGGGGATATCAATTTATTTGATTATTCACTAAATAAAAAGTGATCAGTATTAAAAATTAGGATGCAACAGACAGTCGGACCTTATAGAGACCATTTCCTTTTTCTTTTTTCTTGTGCTGATGATCTTTGGGCTTGTGTATTTGTATGCCATACTCGACTTGAGCTACCGATATACACGTCTCCTCTGGGGTAAGGAAGTAGATAGGACCATAAACAATCTGTAGGGGGAAATGGAAAAATAAAAATGTATCTTTTTTTTGTAGTTGAAGCTGGTTTTGGAAAGAAGAAGAAGAATAAGAAGAAAAAAGAGCACTAAAAGTCAAGGTGCAGTTGCACAGAACCTTAGACATAGAAAAAGTGATTGTGCCGCCTACACACATTTTTCACACCACACGAGAACAAGAGGCGATGTAATGGGTTTTCCTGCAAAATCTTTTCACGTGTCGCTCGTTTTCATGCTTGTGGTCTGACCTTTAAATGGTGACCAAGAGTCTGAAGGCCTATTCGACATTCTGTGCACATCTAATGTCTCCTCTTACTCATTTTGTCAACATTTATTATTCATTTATCACTTACTTGCCAGAGTGGAAGGGGAGACTGGAAAAAAAAAACACAACTGAAAAATGCAAACACGCAAGTGTACGATGACAAATATTGAAATAAATGAACAGAAATGTGCAAAATGTTTGCTTGGACATTAATCAAATTAGTACATTTTTAAACACGCACACACAAAAAAAACACCTCAAACTTTAACGTGAAAAATGTTATAATAAGTGCAAATGGTAATGGATGATTTGTACAGTACATACAGTGCCTTGCGAAAGTATTCGGCCCCCTTGAACTTTTCAAACCTTTGCCACATTTCAGGTTTCAAACATAAAGATATAAAATTTTAATTTTTGGTGAAGAATCACCAACAAGTGGGACACAATTGTGAAGTGGAACGAAATCTATTGGATATTTTAAACTTTTTTAACTAATAAAAAACTGAAAAGTGGTGCGTGCAAAATTATTCGGCTCCTTTACTTTCAGTGCAGCAAACTCACTCCAGAAGTTCAGCGAGGATCTCTGAATGATCCAATGTTGTCCTAAATGACTGATGGTGATAAATAGAATCCACCTGTGTATAATCAAGTCTCTGTATAAATGCACCTGCTCTGTGATAGTCTCAGGGTTCTGTTGAAAGCTCAGAGAGCATCATGAAGACCAAGGAACACACCAGGCAGGTCCGAATACTGTTGTGGAGTTAAAGTCGGATTTGGATACAAAAAGATTTCCCAAGCTTTAAACATCCCAAGGAGCACTGTGCAAGCGATCATTTTGAAATGGAAGGAGTATCAGACCACTGCAAATCTACCAAGACCTGGCCGTCCCTCCAAACTTTCAGCTCAGACAAGGAGAAGACTGATCAGAGATGCAGCCAAGAGGCCCATGATCACTCTGGATGAACTGCAGAGAACTACAGCTGAGGTGGGAGAGTCAGTCCATAGGACAACAATCAGTCGTACACTGCACAAATCTGGCCTTTATGGAAGAGTGGCAAGAAGAAAGCCATTTCTCAAAGATATCCATAAAAAGTCTCGTCTAAAGTTTGCCACAAGCCACCTGGGAGACACACCAAACATGTGGAAGAAGGTGCTCTGGTCAGATGAAACCAAAATCGAACTTTTTGCCCACAATGCAAAACGATATGTTAGGCGTAAAAGCAACACAGCTCATCACCCTCAACACACCATCCCCATTGTCAAACATGGTGGTGGCAGCATCATGGTTTGGGCCTGCTTTTCTTCAGTAGGGACAGGGAAGATGGTTAAAATTGAGGGGAAGATGGATGCAGCCAAATACAGGACCATTCTGTATGAAAACCTGTTGGAGTCTGCAAAAGACTCTCTGCTGTTCACAAACGCTCTCCATCCAACCGCACTGAGCTCGAGCTGTTTTGCAAGGAAGAATGGGCAAGAATTTCAGTCTCTCGATGTGCAAAACTGATAGAGACATACCCCAAGCGACTTGCAGCTGTAATCGCAGCAAAAGGTGGCTCTACAAAGTATTAACGCAAGGGGGCCGAATAATTTTGCACGCCCCACTTTTCATTTTTTTATTAGTTAAAAAAGTTTCAAAAATCCAATAGATTTCGTTCCACTTCACAATTGTGTCCCACTTGTTGGTGATTCTTCACAAAAAATTAAAATTTTATATCTTTATGTTTGAAGCCTGAAATGTGGCAAAAGGTTGAAAAGTTCAAGGGGGCCGAATACTTTCGCAAGGCACTGTGTCTAAGTATGTTCATGTCTGTTCATTTATACCATTTATCAAACAAATATTGTTACACTTTGGCACCCATCTTTTCACTACCTGTTATATCAGACACTTCCACACTAAAACTGTGTACTGTTCGGCGCTACACTGTCACTTACTGTGCCTGTTGTCCTGTTTTAGTAATATTGTCCTGTCCTGTGTTGTTAGCACACGTCTGCACGTGCACTTTATGTCGAATGTTTGTAGATATTTAGTTCTGTGTCGTCTCATGTGGTTAGTGTGTTGTTTTATGTAGCACCATGGTCCTGGAGGAACATTGCTTCATTTCACTGTGTACTGTACCAGCTGTATATGTTTGAAATGACAGTAAAGCCACTTGAACTAGAACTTGAGAACAAATAAAACTCAATTGAAATGCACTTAACTGACTTCTTTTCTAAACAAAAGAAGATAGGACCACATCACCCCTGTCTTAACCACACCGAATTGGCTCCCAGTAAAATTTCGCATTGATTATATTAATACTACTATTGACATGTAAACCATTAAAATGGTCTCGCGACACAGTACCTGAGTGAACCTTTGGACTTTTATAAATCAGCCACACCTACTTCGGTCAAACGGTGTAGGCTAAACCTAACCAACCCCACCTCCCCACATGGTGCAGCCATTAACATTACTGTGTAATTACAGACTACTGCAATGATTTTTTTTGGTTACACAACTGCACTATTTGAGCATGTAGTATTAGCACATCTATAGAAGGGATTTATTTATTTATTTTATTTATAATTGCACTTTCCGGTGTCACCCAGATGAGGATGTGTTCCCTTTGAGTCTGGTTCCTCTCAAGGTTTCTTCCTCATAGCGTCTCAGGGAGTTTTGCTTCACCATCGTTGCCTCTGGCTTGCTCATTAGGGATAAATTCATACGTTTAGAATAGACATCCTTCATTGATTTATTTCTGTAAAGCTGCCATTGTTAGACACGCTATACAAATAAAACGGAATTGAATTGAACAAGGAGGATTTGGCAACGTTTGTACTTTGCTTAAAAATCTATAAAATACTGTCAGTGTTAACAGTTACTTCACTACATTTCCAAATCAAGTGTGTGTCCTTTATTATCTGGAGCCATTATGTTTAATTACACAAATAAGTATTTAGGCTCTCCAGATTTCAAAAACATTAAAAGAAGCCGGAGACAGAGTAACAGTGTATGTGTTCTTGTATTATCTGTTAGGAGACATGTGCAACTGCTGGAATATTCCTGTTTCTCTTTCCTTCCTTCTTTCTTTCTCTCTCTCTCTATCTCTCTCTCTCACTCTCACACACACACACACACACACACACACACACACACACACACACAGGGTGTTTGTTGAACATTATGTACTCAATGTGTGTGTACTGAAAAGCATGAAAAGCTTATCTGATAAAAAGCGAACTGATTTTGCTTCTGATTTATTTTGAGTGGTGTATTTTTGTCCTTAATTTTATTTTACATTATTAGCACAAACTAATCAACTGCAGTCCCATCTAATTCAATATTCAATGTAAGTATAGATACACTAGTGTGAGTTTCTCAAAAAAGAAACCACACAAACACATGCATACTGGATGGTGATGAAATGTTGCCTAATAGTTATAATGGCCTGTTTCTAATTAAGACATTGTGAAGTAATTGAAACATCCATTTCAAATTGAAGAACTCCAGTGTCCTGCACAGAGGCCTGACATCAACACCACTGAACAGATTTGGGATGAACTGGAACACCAATTGCACCCCAGAACTCCACACTGACGCTCTTGTAGCTGAATAAACACAAATCCCCATAGCCACACTCCAAAATCTAGTAGAAAGCCTTCTCAGAAGAATGGAGCTTTAATAAGCAGGAAGAATAATACATCTGGAATGGGATGTTCAACAAGGACATGTGGATCTGATGATCAGGTTGTCCACATATAGCAGTCAGGGCAACCCAGACAACAAACTCCAGTTCCCAATGTGCACCATGGCCTACAATCATGGCTGGCCTGCACTTAACTCCACTTATCAGAACAAACACACACACACCACTCGATCTCAGTCACAAGACATTTGCTTAAGAACACACGCACACAGTCACCCTTTATATGAGACTTTCACTCACACCTCGCATAAGTATGTGTTATTAAGTATAATTATATGCTCAGCTCACCAGTTTCTGACATTGCCAAGCCTGTTTATCTCTGCCACTGGTATCCTGGCCTGACCTTTGTCCTCTGACTTTTGTGTTTTGCCTAGCCATCGATTAACTAGTTTGCAAGTTACCAAGGTAAAATATGGTATGCGATCCCATAGAGACTGCAGTCATAATTACATTACACTAACTCCCGATGTCAAACTAAACCAAAATGAATAGGGCTTTAGAAAATGATCATATTACTTTTGAAGGAAATTTCACACCCCGCTTACGGATAAGCGGTTGAGGATGGATGGATGATGGATGGAAATTTCACACGTACCATTAAACGGAGTGAAATCACAGACTCTCCTCTTGCAATCTTAAACTTTCAGCATTTTGCTCTTCAGTATATTCTTTATCTTGTTTGTTGACTTTCGGTGTGCTCCGTTCTGTAATTAGTAAATCGCCAGCGAATCAACTAACTACCGGTCAATAAGAGCTCTTTCTATCCATCACATCATTACATAAACTGGGTGGGCAGAGGCGAAGAACAGATTTAACACCTAAATCACTGTACATTTTACTGCAATATCCTGCATGCTAAGCAAGCGGATGACAGCATAGGGGGGTGGGGGGATGAGTGTAAATGATTATTAATAATGGATTTTAGTCTCCCTCTTTGCATGTTTCAGTTCTGATTCTTTATTTCCAACAAGTAACCCATAAGCATACATGAAACATTCACCCACGTTCTTCATCGACAGTTCCTTTTAATAAGCGCGTCGCTGATGGGAAAAGAGCTTTTAACAAGAAAAGGATCACATCTGTACAGCAATGTTAGTGAAACATGGAGGGTGGGGGCAGCTGTAAGTGATCACGGGTCTCCATATAATGCTAAATATAAATTGTACACACACTCCGCTCTGCAGTGACAGAACAGAAAGAGAACATTGTCAGTTAATGCACCAGGTGTTTTAGAACGTGTGTGGACTGGGAGGAATGTGTCTGGGGACAAGCTAGAGCGATGATAGCTAATGTGGTACACCTGAGCTCTTTTTATAAAGGAGACCACTTTCTTACATTTACTTTTCCAGCCTTTTGTTGTCCCCGTCCCAACTTTTTTTGAGACAATTGCAGCCATCAAATTCAAAATTACCAAATTTTTTTTCTTAAGATGGTACATTTCCTCAGTTTAAACATTTGATATGTTTTCCATGTTCTATTATGAATAACGTATGGGTTTATGAGATTTGCAAATCATTGCATTCTGTTTTTGGTTACATTTTTGGAATTGGGGTTGTATTATAAATTCAGAAATATTGAATGCATTACATAAAATATATATTATACAGGAATATTTTTACCTTTTTTTATTAGGCATAGATTGGAGTCTGGAATTACTGTCAGAGCTGCTGTGATAAGAAATTAATGAACAGAATCGGCAACTCAACAGCACTGTGTAAGTTTCTATAATGTATAGAAAGTAGAAATGTGTGATTTGAATTGTGTTTTGACAGAAGATTTCACATCCTCATGTAGCTGGTAAGCTGCTTCACTGGAAATACATGAGTTTTGTTAGACCCTGTTTTAATAAAGTTTGTCATGTTTATTGACATAGAAATGTAGGCATTCCCCAACCGCCTTAACCACATATGAAGTGGTGTATGTTTATTAGTGAATAGATCAGGATACCTAATAAAGCAGCATCACCCTGGACATACAGCGTAGAGGTCGACCGATTAATCTGCACCAATAACCGATTGCTGGAACTACCAGTTATCTGCAAAAATCCATACCAACAGTTTGTCCTGGGTGCGTCCGTTGTGGGAGCGGCTGAGAAGGGTCCGCTGTCATTATAGAGTACGAAAGCGGCCTCTAGAGGCGAAATACTGTACAAACCATCACCGGCAAATTTTGTTGTGTTATTTGAAGTGTTTTTTAATTCATTTTGAATGTCTCTATTTTTATTTGTTACTTTGAGTGTTACTTTTTGGTTCAGTTTGGATGTATATCTTTTATTTAATATTTATTAATAAATGAATGTTAATAAATGAATGTCATGTTTTCATTCAGTACCAATTTTGTAATTGACATACCGCCCAATTTAATTATTGGTATCGTTAAAATCCACTAACGGTTGACCTCTAGTACATGTGTTCATTCAAACTTAAAGAGTTAGAATGGGTACAGCTTGACTGTAATGGTTTTGTAGTCTTGTAGCGCTTACCAGTGCTTTGGGAAGTCTGACGTTCGGGTTGCACAGAAAGCGAGTGTAGATGAGGCTGGATATGAGACTCAGCAAACACAATCCCACCAGTACAGAGCCGATAACCCAACCAGCCAGGAATGCTACTGCAGAGCGGCAGAAAGAAGAATAAAAATACCTCATGAGGCACAAATAAAGGCAGTACAGTGTATTCAGGCAAAAGTAGGTTTCATGTTTGGTACTGTTTAAAAAGGGGAAACAATCAAAATCTAATAATGCTACATCTGTACATTAAAAAACAACACAAAAAAGAACAAGGAAATCAATGACTAGGACAAGGAAATGTCACAAAAACAGTTGGAACATTTGTTTTATATATAAAGAAACCAGTTTGATGGATTTTCTCTTTTTCTGTTTTACGTTACAGCATGAAATTGTGTTGTGCTGTTTGTGCAGGTGTTAAGTAACGTGATTAGATTTAATTAGCGCACTATATTGTAACCAGACCTTTCAGTTGCATTGCTTAAAACACCAAGCATGAATCTGGCATGAATTCATGTATAATTTTTTAATTATTATAATTGATTAACGAAATATAGTTTATATACAGTTTTAATTCCCGGACTAGACTGTGCAGTTTAAGATGAATCTTGTATTTTAAAGTGTTTTGTGTAAACCATGCTAAGGGAACTGTGCCATGTGCACAGCTGGAGAACTCTGACCTTCTCTCTCTATTCATCACATTTTCCCCTTAATGAATTCAGATCTCTGTATTCGTCTAAAATGTGTACATTTAACCATGTTCGCGTTCAAAGTGAAATCACGAGCACTTGTTATCCATTTCTCTGTTCGTGTGACATCCCCACTATAATACTGAAATAACATCGAGTGATAGAAAACTGCTGAAAGTGACGATGATCACAAAAATAACAAAACAAATGTAAACGATTGGGCCATGATGTGATCATTTTTCAAAAATATGATAATGGTGGAGAATGATTCACGATCCATGAATCATTTGACAGACGCAGTTCTTCATGCTCATCGAATGCTGTCGTTTTTGTATCTTCTAACTATATTTGTATACTCAGGAAACAAGCTTTATATTTTCGCATACCTCACTGTGGTTTGTGCATATCGCCTTTCACAAAGAAAACAATTGCTTCTGAGAACTTCAGTAGTGTGTTTCCTGCTAAAGCACAACAGTGCAGGAGAAATTACAAAAACCCCTGAAACCTACACAGGAGACACTGAGTGGAGAATGTGGCTAGGGTTAGGATTCTTTCTAACTGAAATGCTAAAAAAACATATGCTTGAAAGGGCACTGATGGCTGTTACAATGAGGGAAAAAAGTATTTGATCCCCTGCTGATTTTGTACATTTGCCCACTGACAAAGAAATGATCAGTCTATAATTTTAATGGTAGATTTATTTGAACAGTGAGAGACAGAATAACAACAAAAAAATCCAGAAAAACACATGTCAACAATGTTATAAATTGATTTGCATTTTAATGAGGGAAATATGTATTTGACCCCTCTGCAAAACATGACTTAGTACTTGGAAATGACTTAGTAATTACAACTCACCTCGCCGTGTTTGGAGGAGGAGGAGGGTCATGCTGCCTATGACCCCAAGAACACCATCCCCACCCTCAAACATGGAGGTGGAAACATTATGCTTTGGGGGTGTTTTTCTGCTAAGGGCACAGGACAACTTCACCGCATCAAAGGGACGATGGACGGGGCCATGTACCGTCAAATCTTGGGTGAGAACCTCCTTCCCTCAGCCAGGACATTGAAAATTAAAAGTCATTACTAAGTCATTACCAAGTACTAAGTCATGTTTTGCAGAGGGGTCAAATACTTATTTCCCTCATTAAAATCAAATCAATTTATAACATTAAAAATTTTTTTGTTGTTATTCTGTCTCTCACTGTTCAAATAAATCTACCATTAAAATTATAGACTGATCATTTCTTTGTTAGTGGGCAAACATACAAAATCAGCAGGGGAACAAATACTTTTTTCCCTCATTGTACCTCCAACTGTACTGTTTAGAGGCTTGGGTGTTTAGCTAAATTTAAGTATGACTAGTTACATATTTAAAGCAATTTTGTTGTAACGTGTTTAAGATGTTAAAATGTGTCAGTGTCATCTGTGGATGTTCTTTCAGCCTGTTTAAAAGTAAACAAACTGTCAATCTAATACCAAAGACCTGAGATACACCGAAGAGAATACTGTGTCTTTCAGAGAAGTGTTCAGATCAACAAGCATTGTGTATATACTGTATTTCCAGAGGACAGTATACTGTTACCGATGGGGTCAAATGCAGCACAGAACTATAGAAATAAGGAATTAAGAAGACGGTTTACTAAATGTAGTAATGTATTTGTAACTACGGGTCTGAATTCTACATTAACTTGTACATGACATTACAGGTCAGAGTTCAGTTATGTGCATGTAGTGAGGATTAAATACCAAAATTGTGCATATCAGTATTTAGACCTCTAGACTGCTATTCAGAAGTTATGCAAGTATCATGTACACAGGGTGGAGTTTCTTTTGATGTGGAAGATATCAGAGAGAGAGAGAATCATAATCTGAGTCAGTGCTTACTTAGCTCAAGGCCCAATTTTTTAATGCATATCATTATGCACTGTAAGCATAGTAGATGAGTGCTTGAGTGCATGAAAGACAGTGTAGAATATAGAACCTAGAAACAAATGTCTGAGAATAAGAAAGGTAAAAGAAGAAAAAGTAGCACATCTGAGCAAAAATGTTTAAAAGTTCAGTCAGCTTACCCCCCCTGTGCTCTATTCGACTGGTGAATTCACAGGAGCAGGAGCTCAGTAGATTATGTTTGGGTATGGACAAGCTCACTGGCTGGACTAGCACACAGTAGCGCTCACCCGGCTGAAGATATCGCAGAACATACGAGTATGGCAGGGACTGTTTACTCTGGTCATAGGTATGTGGTTTGTGGCAATCATCCTAGAATAAATGAGTGAAAGGGTGAATGAACCTCAAATAAGGAACAAAAATGATATCATCTACACATTTGCAAATCATTATATAATTCCAAATGAGTAACAATCTGTTGAAGTAGGACTTTCGTCAATCAGTATCTCAGTATCTGGTAGGTGTTCGTGTATAGTAATGCGGAAAAAGAAAGTACTCCATCTTTCAATTATCTGTTTTTATCGATCAGGGCCTAAATGACAATTGTGTGGTCCTCCCCATCTTCTATAAACCATTAACCTCAGGTCAAAAAGGCTTGGTGTTCTGGAGCACTCAGTTGTGTGTCTATATAATGCCAAAAAGAAAGGACATCAGCCATGAAACCAGAGAAACAGTTGTTGCTGCTCATCGATCTGGGAAGGGTTATAAGGCCATCTCCAAACAAATTAGAAATTCACCACTCTACGGTGAGAAGGACTGTTTACAAGTGGAGAGCCTTCAAGGCAGTTGCCAATCTTCCCAGGAGTGGATGTCCCCAATTCAGTCAAAGGACAGACCATTTAAATACTCAGCGATATAAAGAAAACATAAAGAGCTACATCATGTGGCCTACAGGCCTCATGTTTATGTTTATGTTTATGTTCATGACAGCACAATCAAATAAAAGTGAACAAGTATAGTTTTCATGGAGGGGTGATTAGGAAAAAAGACCTTTCTCTCCAAAAACAATATGGCAGCATGAGGTTTGCAAAATTGCCACAAAAGTTCTGGAACAATATCCTTTAGACTGATGAGACCATGATGATGATGTTTAATCATCACGCGCAGCAAAATGTTTGGGGAAAACCCAAACACAGCGTATTGTCACAAACACCTCATATCAACTGTCAAGCATGGTGGTAGAGAGGTGATGATTTGGGATTGTTTTGCAGCCACAGGACCTGGGAAACTTGCACTATGCCACTTTATACCAGAATACTCTTAAGACGAATGTGAGGCCATCTGCCCAGTAGCTTAAACTGGAACAAAATTGGGTAATGAAAGAGGGCAATTATCCTAAACATGCCAGCAAATTGTCATTTGAATGGCTAAAGAAGAAAAGAATCAAGGTGTTGGAAGGCCCAAGTAAAAGTCCAGACCTCAACCCCATTGAGATACTGTGGCCTTAAAGAGCTGTGCATAAATGAATGCCCTCAAACATCAATGAACTGAAGCAATGTTGTGAAGAAGAGTGGGCCAGAATGATGTGAGAGACTGATAAACGCCTACAGAAAAAGTATACTTCAAGTTATTGTTGCTAAAGGTGGTTCTACATTAGATAATTACAGGGTGTATTTATTTTCTTCTAGTCAAACAGTTACAGCATAACTGTTTGAGCAGTCTGCTGGGGTTTACCTTTTCATCTGTGACTTTGCTCCAGTGTATGTCAAAGTTTATTGCCTTGTAAAAGTTGTCATAGGCACTTTGGCGAGATGGTAGATCAATGCTGATATTTAGGCAGTCACCACAGCCAGACAGAGTTAACTTGGGAGGCCCAATAATGGCTGGAAAGAAAATAGGAACACACTAATGCAAACAAATGCAGAAGTTTTCTTTCAGAAATAATGAGCACTTGTTAAAGGAAAGTTACACATTTGTATTTAGAAGAAAAAGTGCAACTTACTGCTAGTGTACGGATCAAAATGCATGTTGACACTGGACGAGGAATTGTTGCCAAATGATGCCCAAAGCTGGATCTTGTGTGGTTGATCTATGCTTTTCATGTATCCAGAGATGTCAATAGATGTACCATTGATGCTACGTGCCCGTTTCTGACTATCAGGACGGAAAGGGAAAAAACAACTTTACATACAATGGATATAAAAAGTCTACACAACGCTGTTAAAATGGCAGGTTTTTGTGATGCAAAAAAAGAACCTAAGATAAATCATGGCAGAACTTTTTCCACCTTCAATGTGAAATTACAATGGTTAAAAAATTATGTGAAAAACAATCAGAAACATTTTAGTGGGAAATAGGGAAAATAAAAAAAGTTACAATAACCTGGCTACATAAGTATGCACACCCCTAAACTAATACTGTGTTGAAGCACCTTTTGATTTAATTACATGACTCAGTCTTTTTGGTTAAGAGCCTATCAGCATGGCACATCTTGACTTGGTAAAATATTCCCATACTAGATCGATCAGATTTAAAGGACATTTCCTGTGCACGGCTCACCTCAGGTCACCCCACAGATTGTTTTTTGTTGGATTCACCACCAGTTCTGGCTGAAGAAAAGCAGCCCTAAGCCATGATGCTGCCACCACCACGCTTCACATGGGTATGGTGTTCTTTTGGTGATGTGCAAAATGTGTTATGGTCTGATGAGACTAACTTTTGGAATTAGTCTCATCAGACCATAACACATTTTGCCACATGGCCTGGGGTGATTTAGTTGGGCTTAGATGTTTTTTGTGAGAAAGAACTTCTATCTAGCCATCCTACCCCATAGCCTAGACATGTGAAGAATTTGAGAGATTGTTGTCACATGCAGAGAGTAATCACAGTACTTATCAGACATTCCCGCAGCTCCTTAAACGTTGCCGCTGGCCTCTTGGTCGCCTCCCTGGTAAGTTTTGTCTTGTCCTTTTGTAAATTTTAGAGGGACGTCCAGTACTTGGTGATATCACTGTGCTGTTCAATTTTCCCTATTTGTTGATGATAGCCTTTATGGTGTTCCATGGTCCATCTAATGTTTTGGAAATTCTTTTATACCTGATTGATATCTTTCAACAAGTGAAATGCCATGCATGCTGTGTCAGCTCTTTGTGGACCATGGCTTCAGCAGTCAGATGAAACAAGAAAACCAGATACAGAAACAGTTGTTCTTTATTTGGGGTTCATTTGAATAATTTAATTGATGAAAGCTGTATGATAATTACTTTTGAATATGAGATTGGATGTGATTGGTTCATTCTGAACACAGTTATAAAAGAGTGTGCACACTTATGAGACTAGTTCATTGTAAGTTTTTTTTTTTTTTTCCATAAAATGTTTGATTGTTTTTCACTTTGAGGGTAAAAATTCAGACATAATATATCTTGTTTTAATTTGTTTTACATCATAAACCTGCCATTTTAACTGCGGTGTGTAGACTTTTTTATATCCACTGTACATACATCACATGACCATCACAGATAGATATCATTTATTTACTTTTCATAGGTTGCAAGATGATTTTTTTTGATGGCATAAATCCAATACCCAGGAACAGCAAAAAAAATGAGGAATTGGATATCAGAGAAAAAAAAAATATTAAGTTGTTAATTATAAAAAAAAATTGTCTCATTTGTGCTCCGATTTATTATTCAAGGTTTTACTTTCAAGATTTCGCTCAGTTGGCCTCAGTCATGAGTGTGTGTGCACACACTTTTCTTTCTTTCCTTCCTTCCTTTTTAACACCATGCCAGCTTCTATGGCATCAAGTGTAATTGAATACGTGTCTGGTCCCAACAACAGGATTTATTTCCCGTAATATGTTGTTTAAACCCTGATTTAGATTGCCATTCCGTTTGCCACTTGTACACATTTAATGTTTGTTTTAGGTCTGTGTTCAGAGAAGAGTATTTTACTGATTCTGAGGATAATGCTTCTTTGGCAGCTCTATCTGCGTGTTCATTACGAGAGATTCCTGAGTGGCCACGTACCCAGCAGAAAATAATCCTAAAATTCTTTGATTCCAGAGATGACAATTTGTTTAACATCTTCAAGATTGTAGGTGATCAGTTTTTACTGACTCCAATACTTCTAGACATGATTTCAGTTTATTACTTCAGTGCACGTAATAAAGCATTTGCCTCTGCAGTAAAAACTGAACTTTGGTCTGGAATGTGTATACCTTGACACAGTTGACTTGTCCAAAGGCTGCTGCCACTTCATTTCCAGATTTGGATCCATGTGTGTATCTTGGGATATGTTGTGGGAACGCTGCTCTTATATCCAGGAAGTGTTGGTGATACTTATTCAGATGAACTTTTGATTTCTGGTTTCTCATTAAATCCAGACAGATCTGGGGCTTTTTGAGATCCCATGAGGGGATTTTTGCAAAAATGTGTCTGCTCCAGAGTGTTTAAATTCACTTTCAGATTCTCCAGAGGGGTTTTTATACGTAGGACAAATGAACGAATGTGACCTGGCTTTCTTTCGTATAGTATTGGATGTTGAGTTGAGAAACCTGCTGAATAGGCTGGATTTTCTTTATCTGTTTTCAGTTTGGTTGCATGTTGTTGGGCCAGATTTAGGCGTCTGATTTCCAAGGAAGGTTCATTGGATTCCACATATAAACTTTGAAGAACACCATTCTTGCAAAAGATATTCCCTTAACTGGTGTTTAAATTATGGTGATGGTGGAAAGAACAGTCTAACATATCACTCCATAATCTCCGATAGGTGTTCAGTTGGGCTGAGACATGGTGACTGTGAAGGCCAGATCGTGCCATTTTCACCCTCATCAAACCATTCAGTGAGCCCTCATGTCCCTCATGTTTGTTTGTATTGATTTGCGGTGACCCATGTCTCTAAATGGACTCAAAACATGCTAACAAATTTCCTCCCACAGCATAACAGACATCTGTGTTTTTTGCTGTTTTTTTTTTTACTTAATTTGTCACCTGTCTGTAGTCATATTTAATAAGCAATGTAGTACATTTAAATAGATCAATAGTAGTTAAACAATGTTTTATTATGTCTTATGATCACGTCTGCTTACATTATAATACACTGAGATTACAATAACACAACTGCCCCCTGTCACGTATCCGGAAACTCTGGACTCCATTTCCCATCAGCCACTGCACTACACCACATGACCTCATGCACCTGATTCACGTTTCTGTTAATGAGCACCGATGTGTATATATAGTCTTTGTCTGCACTCTCTCTTTGTCTTTCGTTGTCTTAGACCAACGTTGTTTATGTCAGTGTCTTTGTCTCATGCCACGGAGTTTTTGCCAAGTGTCTTGTTTTGTAGTCTGTTTGTTCGTTATTAAATGTTTAAATCTGCGATTGCTTCTGCCTCATTCTCCAAATGCTACAGAACGAAAGACCGTGAACTAGAAGCAGCAGATTTTATTTAGTTATTCCAATTTTTTTTTCTCTCCGAAGCCTGGTACAACGACTACGCGGAGTGGTATCTCCGGATCACGGAGCAGGGAAGAAGGTCGTGGGCACGGATGGTTCAGGCTAACAGCGATCTAGGATTGCCATCGCGGCACATCGCAAGCACCATACCACACCCGGAGTTCGTGGTGGAATACGCCAAGCTACACGGGCTGGAGCGGATGCTCGAGGATGAGCCCGATCCCCGCCCTCCCTCCCCTCTTCTGGATTTCACTCTGCCTTCCCGTTCAGCTGGGTTCGTCACGCAGCCGTCCGGTTCGGCTGAGGTCGTCACGCAACCGTCCTGTTCAGCTGAGGTCGTCGCACAGCCTTCCTGTTCAGCTGAGGTCGTCGCACAGCATCCCTGCTCGGCTGTGGACGCCGCTCGGCATCCCTGCTCGGCTGCGGGCGCCACTCAGCATCCCTGCTCGGCTGCGGACGTCACTCAGCATCCCTGCTCGGCTGCGGACGTCGCTCTGCCTTCCTGCTCGGCTGTGGACGTCGCTCTGCCTTCCTGCTCGGCTGTGGACGTCGCTCTGCCTTCCTGCTCGGCTGTGGACGTCGCTCTGCCTTCCTGCTCGGCTGTGGACGTCGCTCTGCCTTCCTGCTCGGCTGAGGAAGTCGCTCTGCCTTCCTGCTCGGCTGAGGTTGTCGCTCGGCCTTCCTGCTCGGCTGCGGTCGTCTCTCTGCCATCCTGCTTCGCTGAGGACGTCACTTTGCCTCCATGTTCCGCTGAAGACGTCGCTCCTTTCCCTCGCTGCGCTCAGTGGGTCGCTCCCCCCTCATGCTCCGCGGAGAGCGTCGTTCCTCCCTTGTGCCTCACGGAGAACCTCGTTCCTCCCCCCGTGCGCCTCGCGGAGAACCTCGCTCCCCCCGTGCGCCTCGCGGAGAACCTCGCTCCCCCGTGCGCCTCGCGGAGAACCTCGCTCCCCCCGTGCGCCTCGCGGAGAACCTCGCTCCCCCCGTGCGCCTCGTAAGGTACTTCGCTCCCCCCTTGATCCTCGGGGTGAAGCCCACTCCGCTCTCCTATACCGTGGGGGACGTCACCTCGCTTTCATGCTCTGCCAAGGACGTCCCCCTGCCCCCCTGTGCCATTGTGGAAGCTGCTCGGCCTCCTGGTTTTGCTGGGGACCTTTTGCCCAGAGGGCCGGGACCTCCAGGTGGTGGACCTTTTGATGTTGGGCGCTCCGGGAGTAGCGCCCTTAAGGGAGGGTTCTGTCTCGTATCCGGAAACTCTGGACTCCATTTCCCATCAGCCACTGCACTACACCACATGACCTCATGCACCTGATTCACGTTTCTGTTAATGAGCACCGATGTGTATATATAGTCTTTATCTGCACTCTCTCTTTGTCTTTCATTGTCTTAGACCAACGTTGTTTATGTCAGTGTCTTTGTCTCATGCCACGGAGTTTTTGCCAAGTGTCTTGTTTTGTAGTCTGTTTGTTCGTTATTAAATGTTTAAATCTGCGATTGCTTCTGCCTCATTCTCCAAACGTTACACCCCCAATGCACATCTATATCAACTGCATTATGACGACTGCAACAAAGCAAATTTTGTGGATATGAAGAACTCTCTCTAGGCTAGTATTATAATTTCTGACACATTTTCTTTCTCAACTCACCCAACCTTCACTTTGTAGATTGTGCCAGGCTGTGTCCCATTTCCTGGGCTCCACTGCAAGATGTGGATGAAGTTGTTAGACAAGACTTCAACATTTACCGGTGCCGGGACCAAAACAATGCCTGAAAAGGACAAGTAAAAGCTACTTGACTTTCCGATAGTCATTTCATCAGAGATACATGTTAATGTTACATGCGCATTAATGTTATTAGCAAATAAGTGACAGCGAAGGCGTGGTCGAGCATCAGCTGTCCCTAGACGAAGCCATGCAGCTGGAGGAGTATCACTTGGAGGTGGTCACTAGTCCAGGCCTCTCTTGTTCTCCTCACTTTCTCTCTCTTACTCCTCTCCCGGTCCCAAAATCAGCTCCCCAAACCCCATTTCCTCCCCATTATTTTCCCCCTGGTCCTTTACCTCTAATGTCTCCTTTAACTTCCTGGCTCTCTACACAGGTAGAACCTTCTGCGCCCACTGGACCAAGGCAAAACCTCGGCAGGTCTGCAGAGACGCTGGGGAGGCAAGGCATATCCAGGATCAGTGTTCCTTCATGGAAGCAGGAATAATGATCCAGCTCTCTGAAGCACCGCAGGCCTCTCCCGATCAAGCAGGAACATACGCCATGTCAGTGCGTATACTAGGGAATTTACATCAGGCCTTGATGAACTCGGGGTGTAACCACCGTCCATCAAAGCATGATTCAATGTGAGGCATTGGGGAAACGCACGATTGGAAGGTCAGAGGAATGGGCACGGGGATGTTCACGAATATCCGCTGGCGTAAGTCTATATTAACTTCCGAGGCAAAAGCATAAAGTGGAAACGGAGGGATTGGGAGAGATTTGCAGGGATTTCCAAGTAATCGATGGTCAACAAATTCAGCCTAATGTTGCACTCTTCCACCGGCATTTTTCAATTATTAAGGATAGGATATATCGAGTGACACTCAAACTAAAGAAGAGACGACATAGTTGTTATTGCCGTAGGGAACTTCTCTTCCATGCCCGTTTCCAGTGGCCAGGCATTCGCTGAGATATTCATTGGTGGTGTGCAGCATGTCGCAAATGTCAGCTGTTCAATTCACCGACCCTCCCAAACGTGACCATTGTGCCATCTTCCATTAATCAAGGTCCCCTTTGGAAGAACTGACACGGACTTCCTTGGGCCATTAGAAAAGTGTAGGAGTTTCTTTATTTATCAGTGATAAATGAATCAAAACAAACCATAAAAAGGTGTTTGGCCACAATTACTGTTACTACTCTACTGTGGACAACCAATAGATCAGACATACACTTAAACAGCCATTATAAATCTGTAAATTATTTGTGTAGTTTTTCTTTTGAAACCACATACCTAAACAGATAGAGCCAAAAATGTTCAGTTATATTTTATATAGCAAGACCAACCAAATGTTCTGTACCTTGTGGATCTTGTCACAGTGTGGCTATTTAAAGCTGGCAGCGAGTCTTGAATCTGACTGGTCATTGGGTGTTAAGCAGTGTTAAGCTTATTCTATTACATTACAGCTTTTCACAGAGTTAAGTAAAAAAATAAATGTCAAAGTTCACCTAAATAAAGTTGGTATGAAACAAAAGTAATCAGGTTCGTAATCAGTCTCCCATAATGTGTTATGCATAACATATCCTTTAACAGTGTTCTATACGTCAATGATGTACGTGATGTTCTGACAAACAGCAGCACTTTACATGGAGTTAAACTGCACTAAAAAAAGATAGCAAAACCAGGGATTAAGAATATTAATTATTTTTTAAAAGATAAAACAGGATATACATATATCCATAGAACCATACATGTATCATACAGCATATACAAACCTTAATATTGACATTTTGCACTGTTGTACCAGTATATTGTCAAATGCTAAAGGGATTTGTGTTGTGAATGATTACACATACCTTGAGAGTCAATAACCATAAAATAAAAATATAGCAGGGACAGTATCCTCATATTAACTGGGAATCAGATCCACAACGTCATATCATCCCTGAAAAAAAAGAAGAAAAACTGCACTTGAAGAACACGAATGTGCCATAATGCTGATTTGACAAACCAATTTATCTATTCGTGTAAAAATGTAAGATTCATTTAAACAAAAGAGCAAAAACCTCAGTTTGGAAGAGAAAAGTTTTTTTATTTAACATAAAACAATTCAATCGGCAATGCAATAAATTCTTTTACATAGGACCATTTGCCTGAAAACAGAGAAGTGTCTCAGATACATGAGATATATACAGTACGGTACAAACATTTTAGGCACATGCAAAGAAATGCAGTAGAGCAAAGATGCCTTCAAAATAATGAAATGAAATGAATGTATGTTTAAAAAAAATACTGTAAAGAGCAGTAAACTGTAGTAAATGAAACAAAGCCTATATTTGGTGTGACAAAAAAGAAAAAATTGTAGTCTCACATACAATGTGTGCAGTTTTATAATGAAATGAGCTGTAAGTGTTATTGAGCATCTTGCAGAACCAGCCACGGTTCTTCTGGAGACTTTGACTATCGCACTTGCTTTTCTTTTTTTTTTTTTTTTCTTTGCAGCAAAAAACAGCCTTCATTATGTTCTTTTTTGTGAAAAGTGGTCTCTTATGTAATACGCTGCTTTCTTTACTGACATACAAACATTTTCCTGTACAGTTAATTTTGTGCTAGAAAAATGATGTTTTTTGTTACAGACTTGATCATGTAAAATTCATCAAATAAAAAAACTATGACAAAGTTTGTACCTTTGGGAAAGGGAGGGGAGGACAGAAGAGAAAAAGCCATGTTCAGTGGACATGTAGATGTTCAGCAGAAACGTTCAGTAGAAATGTTCAGCCGAAATGTTCAATAAAAATTAAACTGTAAAAAAAACAAAGTTTGTACTAAAAAAAAATAGGGTACCTAAAAAAATTTTGCACAATAATTTTTAGGTACCCTATTTTTTTTTTTAGTACAAACTTAGTTTTTTTTTACACTTTAATTTTTATTGTAACATTAACAAGTTACATGACACCGGGGAGGGAAAATGGCTAATTGGGCCCAATTTGGACATATTCACTTAGGGGTGTACTCACTTTTGTTGCCAGTGGTTTAGACATTAATGTCTGTGTGTTGAGTTATTTTGAGGGGACAGTAAATTTACACTGTTACACAAGCTGTACACTCACTACTTTGTAGCAACGTGTCATTTCTTCAGTGTTGTAACATGAAAAGATATCATCCAATATTTACAAAAATGTGAGGGGAGTACTCACTACTCTGAGATACTGTACATGTATTAGATATATACACACAATTTTTTTTCATTCGGTGGTATCTTAATCGGACACAGTGCTTACTGTAACTCCAAGACCACATTTTATATGGCAAAGTAAGATAAGGAACTCCACCCTGCAGCGTCAGCTTAGCAATTAAACTGTGTAAACTCACATTAACCAGAACATGGCCACAATTCATTAATGCGAAGTCTCAAAATAGCATAATGAAAGCACAGAAATGGTGCATCACTTCTGCATTTTGATTTCTCACATTCTGCTTTCGCACATTAGTACACAATATCGGCCTACATCTAGTTCAATGTGCAAACACAGGAAGTGCTGTATCAAGCGCTGTTTTATAGACTGCCTATAAATCTGCCCAGAACCTGCAGTGGTAACATGACGAGCATAACCGAGATACTTCCTGTGTCCTGTTCACGAGAATCAGACCGAATACATTCGCAATATATTACATAACTCATTTTATATTAAAGGTTTATTTATATGTTCACGTTGCCTATTTCTCTATTTGCATATTATCAAATTATCATTAAATGGAACTTTATATTCGTTCTTGATTTTATCCTACACTGCCTCGCAGTGACAGCAAAGGGGAAAGTGCAGTCTTTCATTTTTTGTTTAATTAAAGGAAAGATGCTTCACATTAGAGGTGGTTGTCTAGACACCGTTGTAAAACTGACCCATGGTTTCTACACAAGAGAGAAACTTCGACCTTAGAGACACAAACTGCACGTAGGTAAATTTTTAGATTCCTCTGCCCAGACATTCAAATTACACAGCTTGCATAACCTTAGTCTAAACACTGAGAACATTATTGTTATTTGGCGCAGTGACGTTCACTGAGAAAAGCTGGTGTTTTCTTCCTGACGTTTGAAATTTCGCCAGATTTGGGGTTTTTTCAGGAATATTTGAAAATGACAGAAATCATACACTACGTAGCAGCAAAATTACACGATTCCAAAAAAATCAATAAACAATGGAACATAACTCACTTCCATTAGGATTTACACAAATATCTACATAACAATACTTCAAAATGTAACGCAAGCTGAGCACACAATATATATGATTTATGATGTTCAATAGCTGGTAGTAAGTCTTGTTAGCAATTAGTCATTTCTGTGCGTACTTTGTTCCTTCTATTGGCATAGGGAGAGTCTAGGGAGAGACTGAATACACTGTTAATGACATCACCGATCACAAACCTGTTTGTCCTTTCTATAGGGTGTCCATAAGTCATAACGCACATATAACTATTTAAAGATCCTCCCTTTGACTATGACATGAAAATATGTCACATTTAATTGAGCTAACAATGTACCATACCGCTGTAGTACGAGGAATGTCATTTCCTATTTGCTTATCTGACATTAGCTGCATTTACATGGACAACAATAATCCACTCTTAACCCAGTTAAGACCATACTCTGATTAAGAAACTACCATCTAAACAGCAATTTTTACTTACATTAATCTAATTAAGTTCATACTCGAATTAAGCTCTAATCGAATTAAGACAGGTGGAGTGTTCCTGTTTTAGTCCTGTTATGAACGTGTATTACAGACATGTAAACACCTTAATCACCAAAGAAAAATAAATAAATGTACATTATGATTATTAACATTTCTAACTATGTTCCTGTCAAAGCGTCTCGCTGTCTCACTTTACGGCTGTATTGTACTGAGTGCTAGGTTATGGGCTGGCAGCCGGTCAATGTGGCTGTGATCCAGACATTTAAAATAAGAAATATGCACTGACAGTATGACAAGCATGATTATCATGACAAGGTTTCATGAACAACATTTCCCTGTTCCTTTTTGAACTAGCACAATTGCCACACACCACACAACAAGGCACAAAAAAAGACCAGGAAGTGCCACATACCAAAATTCCAAATCACAGAACAAGAATAGTGATGTGGGTAGTTAAACATTAAGCGAATTTGACTTTACAATGAATGTAAGTCAGACAACAACAGCTGAAAGATGCTACTTGACAAACAGTCTGAGATTGACAGTCAATAAGGCAGTCCAACTGTTTACACACGTAAATCTAATTTAAATAATCTGGCCAAAATCGGTCTGTACCACATGTACCACAGGCTATGCTTAGATCTAATAAACCTTTCTTCAGATGGGTTTAGTTCTACATCACGAAGTGGGGAGTATTACTGTAGTATCTCTGATTTTAGTCAGAATCTATCATGCAAAGTGTTTTTTTTTTTTTTTTTTTTTTACAGTCTCCATGTTCTTGTGTCGGACATGTTGGCAAAGACACTGTAGAGCAAGTTATTTTGTATCGCTAGGGATGCACCAATGCAATGCTGAGCATCGATATCAGGAGCCCTGGTTCACTATTGGATCTCTGATACACTGACGTACAGGGGCGCTTGAAAGTTTATGAACCCTGTAGAATTCGCTACATTTCTGCATACGTGACGTCAAACCATCATCAGATTTCACACAAGTCCTAAAAGTAGACAAAAGACAACCCGATTAAACAAATGAGACAAAAATTCATTTTCCTCAATAAACCAATGGCCAAGAATAATATTTTGGTCTCGTTTCTTTCACTGGGATTGTCTCGGCCGACTTTTAGGACTGATGATGTTTAACGGTCAAGTACCGCCGGATTTTATATCAGACTGAACAAAGGACGCCACTTTCCTTTAAGAACATATTTCATGTGACTATATCAGGTTACCGTGAGTGTCACGATTCGTAGGGAAGGGGCACGGAGGCAGGAGCAGGCGGCGGACGAAGCGTGGAGTCGGGGACAATCTAGAGGCGTAAACAAGTAACGTGCGGGGGTCAGGCGATCGGACAAACGGAATAACAAGGGCAAGACAAAGAGCGTGGTCGAAGGCGTAATCAAAGGGTCAAGGTAACGAGGTAATCAAAGACGGGAGTAAAGCTTGGTAATGCAGAGAATGAGATAACTGAGCGTATACTTCGCAGTGCAACTCTGTGACTGGCAAACCTAAGTAGTAGTGCCTGAGTGTGAGTCTGTGATTAGCGGCAGGTGTCTTGGATCAGAACTCCGGGGATGGAGAGCGCATGCGTGCCTGAGAAGCACGCGTTGCATCTTGGGACTTGGAGTTCTGATCTGGCTGAGCTGTGACAGTGAGGACATCATTATCGGGTGTCGGCTGATTCACACTGCTCTGAAATCGAAAGAGCTCAATCCCCTACCCAAACTGAGCTAAGTTTAAAAGGACTTGTCAGAGGTTTTATGTTTCTATCACAGATTCTGACTTTTTCAAATTGTATGGGCATGTTGCCTATTATTAATCAAACCCTTCGACAGTTCAACACTGAATATATGACATGTCTGTATGATTGGCATACAGCTTTTTTCCACCCACAGAAATGTCTATATCACATGAATATGAATCAGAAAATGTATCATATGTAAATGAATCACATGAAAATGAATTACATGTAAATGAATCACATGCATGAATATGAATAACATGAAAATGAATCATATGTACAGTGCCTTGCGAAAGTATTCGGCCCCCTTGAACTTTTCAACCTTTTGCCACATTTCAGGCTTCAAACATGAAGATATAAAATTTAAATTTTTTGTGAAGAATCACCAACAAGTGGGACACAATTGTGAAGTGGAACGAAATCTATTGGATATTTTAAACTTTTTTAACTAATAAAAAAATGAAAAGTGGGACGTGCAAAATTATTCGGCTCCTTTACTTTCAGTGCAGCAAACTCACTCCAGAAGTTCAGTGAGGATCTCTGAATGATCCAATGTTGTCCTAAATGACTGATGGTGATAAATAGAATCCACCTGTGTGTAATCAAGTCTCTGTATAAATGCACCTGCTCTGTGATAGTCTCAGGGTTCTGTTGAAAGCGCAGAGAGCATCATGAAGACCAAGGAACACACCAGGCAGGTCCGTAATACTGTTGTGGAGAAGTTTAAGGCAGGCGGGATTTGGGTTACAAAAGATTTCCCAAGCGGGCGCGACGGTGGCTTAGTGGTTAGCACGGTCGCTCTCACACCTCCAGGGTCCGGGGTCTGATTCACGCCGGGGCCATGTGTTGGCGGAGTTCGCATGTTGCGGGTTTCCTCCGCAACCCCGTGCCGCGGGGTTTTTTCCTCGGGTACTCGTTTCCTCCCCCAGTCCAAAGACATGCATGGTAGGTTGATTGGCAGCTTGGTAAATTGTCCGTAGTGTATGAATGGGTGCGTGAGTACGTATGTGATTGTGCCCTGCGATGGACTGGCACCCTGTCCAGGGTGTACCCCGCCTTGTGCCCGATGCTTCCTGGGATAGGCTCCAGGTTCCCCGCGACCCTGAAGCAGGAATAAGCGGTTGAGGATGGATGGAAGATTTCCCAAGCTTTAAACATCCCAAGGAGCACTGTGCAAGCGATCATTTTGAAATTATCAGTCCACTGCAAATCTACCAAGACCTGGCTGTCCCTCTAAACTTTCAGCTCAGACAAGGAGAAGACTGATCAGAGATGCAGCCAAGAGGCCCATGATCACTCTGGATGAACTGCAGAGAACTACAGCTGAGGTGGGAGAGTCTGTCCATAGGACAACAATCAGTCGTACACTGCACAAATCTGGCCTTTATGGAAGACTGGCAAGAAGAAAGCCATTTCTCAAAGATATCCATAAAAGTCTCGCCTAAAGTTTGCCACAAGCCACCTGGGAGACACACCAAACATGTGGAAGAAGGTGCTCTGGTCAGATGAAACCAAAATCGAACTTTTGCCCACAATGCAAAACGATATGTTTGGCGAAAGCAACACAGCTCATCACCCTCAACACACCATCCCCACTGTCAAACATGGTGGTGGCAGCATCATGGTTTGGGCCTGCTTTTCTTCAGCAGGACACAGGGGAAGATGGTTAAAATTGAGGGGAAGATGGATGCAGCCAAATACAGGACCATTCTGGATGAAAACCTGTTGGAGTCTGCAAAAGACCTGAAACTGGGACGGAGATTTATCTTCCAACAAGACAATGATCCCAAACATACAGCAAAATCTACAAAGGAATGGTTCACAAATAAACGTATCCAGGTGTTAGAATGGCCAAGTCAAAGTCCAGACCTGAATCCAATCGAGAATCTGTGGAAAGAGTTGAAAACTGCTGTTCACAAACGCTCTCCATCCAACCACACTGAGCTCGAGCTGTTTTGACGCATTAATGCAAGTATTAACGCAAGGGGGCCGAATAATTTTGCACACCCCACTTTTCAGTTTTTTATTTGCTAAAAAAGTTTAAAATATCCAATAGATTTCGTTCCACTTCACAA